>VDFB02293977.1:0-25117 GCA_007258455.2 Sequoia sempervirens | reverse complement strand
TTAGTCTATGTGGGATTCATTTTATTATCAACATACTTATTTCCTATTTATTCAACCATTCCCTCTCTCTAACAACTATCACTTGGGAGGACGATGAGTGGGAGAGGGAATTTGAATTCTTCAGATGTTTCTGGTGATGGAGATTCGGAAACTGAGGATGACGATGATGCGCTTTGACAGTTTGGATTTTTTGTTTGCTTGAACCTTCTGTGGTGGTCTTTGGTCTGGTTCTTCTTGGGCTGTCTTTGGGCTCTGTGGGAAGTTTTGTATTGCTTGAGGTTCGGCGTGTGGTTGCACGACTCCCAGATTTGGTAGCTTTTCCTCTGGAAGGCTTTTGGTGGTCTTCTGGCTTTCTTTGGGCGCCGCCCAGGGGCGTTGGTGTGAGATGTGTTGGTTCTCTGGCTCTAGTTAAGGAGACTCTTCTCTTCTGGCGCTTTGTGGACTCAGCCTCTCTTGGATGCGTTGGTGCTGCGTCCATAGGCTTGGACCTGGGTTCCTTTTTTTGTTTGCTTGTTGGCATTGTTGGCTTGCTCGCCTCTTTGGTTCTCCAATGTTACTTTTTTGTCCCTCTTTGTGCATTTTAAAGCTTCTCCTCTTTGAGTTCATCGGTCTTGTTGGGGCTCGCGGGTCTTTTGTGCTGGGTCAGTCCCTTGTTTGGTTCTACTTCTTGCCTCTTCGATTCTTTCTCGTCCCTCTATTCTGGCATTCCTTAGCGGGTTGCTTGGTGTTATCTATGGGTTGGGTTGGTGGTGTGCTTTGCTAGGGCCTCCCGTCTTGCCTGGTTTCTGGGTGGTTTTTTGTTATTGTCCGCAACTCTCTGGTTGGCGTGCTATTTTTGGGTCGACTTGGGTCTTTAGTTGCGGTAGTGTTGAGTTCCTCTTGGTCTGGCCTTGGGGTTTCAGTGATTTTATCCTGTGGTGTGCTTTTGTTTTGGTTCTCGCTTTGGTTGGTGTGGCTCCAGTTATTCATGTGGGATGCCCCTGTTCTGGGTTCGACTTTGTTCTCCTTTGATGGAGCCCTGCTCTGTGCTGGTAGCATTGGCTGGATGCTTTTTGGACTTTTTGGGTCTCTTTGGTGGTTGTCGTCTTTCTCTTATGTGGCCTCTTATCCTTGTTTAGCCTCTAGCTTCCTTTGCCCATGTTTTTTGGACTTTGGAACTACTATTGTATTTGCATGGGATGCTCTTGTTATCCTTGATGGTCATGGAGGTTTTAATCTGATCTATGTTTTATCCCTTTTGGAAGGGAAGGGGTGCCTTGGAGGTGGTTTGGATTTTGAGGAAGTTGTTAGTGTTCCAATTTTTGATGTGAATTTTGTGCTCTTGAGGTTCATTGTTGATATTGAAGCTGTTGGGGATCCATTGGGTTTTTGGCCGCTTCGTCCTTCTACTAAGGTGTCAAGCCTCTCTTCCTCTTGGCAGTTCGTTTGCCTTGTCATGGTTGCTGAACAATCTCCTACTGCTTCCTTTTTGTACTTGATGCTCTTGTTGCCATGGGATGAGGTGTGTTTTTGTGCTACTAGAGTGTTGAATTCCTATTGGGCTTTTCGGTCGGGGTCTCCTATGGAGGTGGGGACTGCTCCTGTTGAGGTGGAGCCCTCTCCTATAAAGACAGAGACAGTTGCTGTTGCTGTAGTGGGTTGTTCCCTTTCTTTCTGTTGGTTCCTTTTGAGGTGGAGCATGTTTGTGCAGGAGATTGGTGGCTCTTGTAGTTTGGATCCTCACTTCATCCTCTCTTTTAGAGGGGAGCTCGCTCTTGTTGAGGTAGAGCTTTAGATGGTGTTTTGGGCGGACAGGTGCTTTATGCTTGAGTTGGTTCCTTAGTGCCTTATTTTGTTTGATCACTCCTGGTTGGTGGTCGAGAGTCTGTTTGTGTTGGTTTTGAGTTTAATTAGGAGGTTTTGTATCAATGATATTGTTGTCTAGAAGTTGCTGTTTATTGGAGGCCTTGATGTTCAGGTTGTCTTAACCACTTAGGGGTTGGTTGCTGTTAAAAGTTGTTCTTACAATCTTATGGGGGGCCTGTAGATCTGTTTTGTGGGCTATGCTCTTAACTCTGGTCCAAAGTTGATGTTCTGTTCGTGGGGCTGGTGTTCTTCAAGTGTTGTTGGTTTGGAGGTTTTGCTTATGGGATATGCCTTCCCCTATAATGGTGGAAAGGAAAGTAGGTGGGTGGGGGCTCTCTACCCCATTTGTGTTATCTTTGGTTTTGAAAAGGTCGTGCTAAGTAACAGGTTAATTGTGGGATGGTTCTTTGCATGTATGAGTGGGAAGAACAGTTTGTCTTATCCACCCTTGGGGTGGTTGCTGTTTCAGACTTTATTTTTGTCTGCCAGGAAGGTGGCTGGTTGGCCTAGTTCGTTGACCGTATGGTTTGTCCTAAAAATTGAAGATGGCCCAGCTTGGCGGAATTGGTGCCCCAACTTGATGAAAATTGGGTGTTTACTGCTTTGATCTCATGAGTGCTCTGAAACTTTCGGTGTTCAGGAGTATTGTTCCAGACTGCTATTTCTTGAAAGCTTTGTTATGGTTTCATACTTGTTGGACTTTGGTTAATCTCATAAATGGGTTGCGTACCATTTTGGGGATTAATATGGGTATTTTGTTTTTGATTATGCTGTTAATGGTTTTGTGGGTGCAAGTTTGGTTTATAGGCCTGTGTGCCTTTATGCCTTGTGGTGACTGGTGTTGTTTTCCTAGTCTGTTTCCCATTTTGTTGTTCTAACTTTGTACCATGGGATTAGGGCCCTTCCCCTACTTATATTATCAAAAACAACTATCACTTGAATTTTACAAGTATCGTAGTATGTTAGAATATAAATCTTGATTTCTATATTATAAATTTAAGAGTCCAAAGATCATAACACCTATTCGTAACTAGAAAAAATAGATCATTTCCCTTTTGTGTATAAGACAACACAATGCAAAATTCATTTTCATATTTTCCCATGGTCTCTCGAGCATAATCAATAGTATGTATCCTTGTATGTTTATTGGTACCTTTAGCATATTACATATTCTACGATTTTGGATAAAATTCCTCACATCCATGCTCATCCTTTGCCAATAGTATCTCTCAATTTTCTATGCTAATATTTTATATACAATAATATGTCCTACCAATCATCCATTGTGTTTTTCTTTTATCAAAATATCCCTTGTAAATCATTATGGTATGCACAAATATTGTTTGTTGAACAATCTTAATTATAAAAGTAATTCTCCATGGTGTTTTGTCCATACTTATGGTTCCATACATGTTATCCACACTTCTTTGAAATCAACATGCTCCTTGTATGGTTCCTTCATGGAATCAAAGCCAATGACCACTACTTGCATTTTTTTCAATAAAAGACTTCTTCTACTTAAGTCATCAAGTAATTTGTTTTATTTTCCACTTCTATGTTTCAAAACAAATTAGTAATTTTGAATAAACTCCGTCCATTTCATATGCCTTTGATTTGACTTATCTTAGCACAATAACATATGTCTTCTAATCATATATTGAGTATTCTAATTGAAGTATGCCATTTGTTTGCTCTTTTGATGAGACAAAATAACTTATTGCTAGTCCTACTTGTACTACAATTAACTTTGGAACACCTTGTTGAAATTTGGTAATGCTTATATTAGCTATTTGGTTACTTTTCACTTCAAAATTTTAAAAATCTTCTTGGCTACTTTTGCCTAATCAAATTCATCCTCACAATTTCACTAGATAGGTTTGAGTGTTGGTTGAATTTGGTTCAATGTATGCCCTTTAATCCTTGGCATTAAAGACGAGGATATGTTTGTGTACTATCTAAATAAAATAGAATTAATATTGTTAGGTCTTTAGCACTAAAAAAATTCAAGGCTTGATCAAGTTTAACAAAATGGACACAGTTCAATACTTAACACTAAGTCAAGGGATATTTTTTTTATCTATGTACCTAGTACCAATGCATTGTGTGCTTTATAATAGAAAACAATAGACTACACTTTAGGTTGAATTGAACTAAGGCTATGGTTCAATGGAGGGGAGAATAAATAATTTTTTTAGCAAGTGTTGCTCATAAAACTCGAGTATTTTATAATTAAGTAGTCCATTAAATTTTATAAAAGTAGCTAATAACAAAAAATGTGAGTAAGAATTTTAAGAAGATTGATGGTCCATGATTTACTTAGAAACTACAACACTCCATCCAAAACATAAAAAAATTTTCCCCGTAAAAACTTAACCATAAACTTAGAGAGCACCCTCTAATAATACATCATAAAATGATTGATACAATTTCCTATCCCTAACTCACAAACAATGAAATGAAATGAAAGATTTTAATGATGTCTATGGGATCGATACCAACAACTTAATTTGTCTTCAAACTTTTTTCCAAGTTGGATCTCCTGCTATTAATTTTGACTAGAAGGCTGGCCATCTAATTGATCTTATCCTCCTCAAATAACTGCTGCATATTGTCCACATCCAAACTATTTGCGTATTGATTATGAATATTTTCATACGCTGTGCATTCCATGACAAAGTGCCATTCCATCTCCACCACTCCCTTATTACAAAATAAGTGCATTCTTTCTTCCCAGGTTTCCTTAGGTGTCTTCCACCTACTAGTCTCGCACCTAAGATGGTGGGATCCCGTCCTCAATTGTGCAACTAACATCCTCACTTTCCCCTTAATAGCTGCACCTAAATAAGTTTTTTCACCATGCTCCTTTGCCGGGTTAAACTCTTTGGTGTAGTATTCTTTTTTTCGCTCGATCTGATTTGACCACATGGCAGTCCTAAATTTTTTCCTCACATAATTTTTTATTTCACTATTGGTGCCAAAACATTCATGTGATTTTTAAATTGTACAACATACACGACATAATTATAAATACTTTAAGCTTCCTCTCCTCTACAACAATGAGAAGAGTTATCCAAAAGTAGTTTTTGGTGTGAAGAGACTTCAAGTTGACACCGAATAGTGAAAACAGAGTACGCAAATTCGTTTCCTTTGTATTCCACATTCTAATGCCATCGAAGACTATTAAAAAAGAACCCAAAGGACTGATTATATATATATATACACAGGACAAGAATAACCGTTATGTGAAACTGAACCTTCAAAAGGATGGCTTTTTGGTTTGCAAGGCATTATCTCAACTGCAGTGTTCGTCGCCATCTTCATCTCCACCACCCTCATGGAGTGCATGAAAGATGGCGTCAAGTGCATTTCCTGCGACGCTAACAAGGACCTGTACGCCTCAGAATGCACCCACATTGACCCTATTTGCCTCACGTGTGCCACGAGCATGGCAAAGAACAACTCCACTTGCCACACGTGCGGCTATTTCATCAGAAAAGTCATCCGGGTATTAAATAGCCTGCCACATTTTATGGGATATGCTTTTCGCATTACCTGTTTGCCTATGTGTCTTTGGTTTTAAGGGCTTTGAATTTAATTTAATTTGATTTTCTTTTGGCGGGTTTCAGAGATATGATTTGAAGGCTTGCTCGGCTAAAGAGCCGGAAAAAATTATTTGTAAATTCCCTGTGAATGCAAATAGGCCGGATAACAAGGGTGGTAGAAATGGAGATGTGAAAAGCACCGCTGAAACTAAGTTCTTCAGAAAATCAGATAAGGGCAAATGGTCAATGTACAGAAAAGTCGCTGCCAAATCTGTAAGTATTTTTATTTTTTTGTTTGTATATAACTTTTTATCTGGTTCTGAATGTAATTTTTTTTTTGTGTTTCGAGTTGGAGGTTTCCAGTTCATATATCCAAAATATCACTAATTAAATCCACAAATATTTGGTGTATTCCCAAACCTGGTCAGGATGTTGCAACTCAAAAGGCTAAATTTTAAATAGTAAATAATATAAATTTAGTAAATAATATACAAAATTAATGTAAGTGGATGGACATTTACTTCTGAGCTTGGTCAGAGGACTAAATTTATGTTTAAAGAAAATGAACAGTCAATAATATATATCTTCATTGGAATCAAATTCCTACAAGTGAAGATATGTCAAATTGGCCTCTCAATCTGGCTTGAATTTAAAGGAAGCCTTTTACTCCTTGTACGTGTAATTTACCTTAATGTATAACTGGTGTAGACAGTGTTTTCCAAATTTTAGAAAATGAAAAGATATGGCAAGTAGGCATCTCGCTTGTGCTATGAACTAAAAAGAACTAAAACACAACCTTCTATCTTTTGTTTTTTCGCTTAATATTTAAGGTACTCTAGACCCAAAACATTTGTTGGCTGAGACACCAACTTCTAGATGTTAACTTTACCGAACTGGAAAAATAAAAATATGACATAAATTTCAAAAATTAAATTTAAGCAACTACTTTTCCACCTATGGGAAATTCTTCTTTCTTCAACTCCAAGTATATTCTAATTATAAGAAAATAAGCAAAATTAAAACTAGTGCCTTGCATCATAAATATCCGTCATACTTTTTCATCTCATTCTGCTTTGTTTGGTTCAAACATAAAACGACAGCACTGATTACACACAAAGAGTAATTTTCATCCACAAAAGTCTTTGATCACAAGTTCTAAAATTTTCAATGAAAAGCATGCTCTTCCAATTTGGCAGTCTTCGAATATCAGCTTTAATACCATGGATGGAAAATGATGATAAACCATGTAGCCCAACTTTTATTCCCTTTCAATTGACAGTTAGATCTGCCACTCTATTTCCTGCCCTGCTGTTATATTGGTATTAGATCTCAAAATTCTGATATTGTCTATTTTCCATTCATTGTATCACCCCTTCATGATTACCTCAATAATTAGCACTGAGTTCCCTTCCATATGAAGTTTCTGCCTTCCATCATCCTTAGCCACTCCCATTCGTTCTAAGACTGCTATTGCAGATTAAAAATTTGACAGAGACTGTCCATCATTATCTCCAGAAACTCTTTCTCCCAGCTAATCTTGGATTTTCTTTTGTATCTCTAGTAAAATTCACTGATCCCCAACCTTTAGTAGACTTCTTCCATCTTCAGGGTTTTTCATTTTATTTTATTTCCCAATCCATTATCAAGTATCTTAATCAACTTCTAAATTTTTGGAATCTTTTCAATAGTAATCTGTGTTAGTTTTAGGATCAGAAATGTAAGCAATCAAAAATGCAACACAGTGAACAATGAACACAACAAGATACCCTAGGAAAACCCTCCTTCTCGAGGGAGAAAAACCCAGCCAAAATATATCCCTTATATATTGAATGAAAAGAGCAGAAATCTGCTTTACAACTTGGCCAAACACAAGGCTGATTTGATGTAATGGATGATAGCACCTCTCCTAGATGCGAATATACAAACACATATGATTTCTCCTTGATATCGATCTGCTTGAAGCAATATTATGATCTGCTGCAAAAGTGCGAACTCCCTCTTGAAGTGCGAATTGTTTCTTGAAAAATCGAATGATCAAATGAATGATCATTGCTTGGTATATATACAAATCAAAGGTGTCTTTTCATTAGAGTTGCCTCTTTCACAAACAAGGCGACTTTTTGTTTGAGTTGGCCCATAAAAAATAAATCAATATTTATAGCAAGTCCAACTTGCTTTTATTTATTCATCATTTATTATTTAAATTCGAGAGAAAGATATCTCCCGCTGCTATAACATCAACACTCCCTCTTAGCTAGGGAGGTATCTTTCGAATATCCATGTCATGGAGTCTCTCAACATGACACCCACAATGGCTACACCCATTTGTGGAAAAGAGTTCATCATGAGTCTCTCAAGCGTGGCGTCCACCATGGCTACTCCCATGTGTGGAAAGAAAGATGTGCACAAGTGCCCATCCGCGGAGTCTCTCAAGTGATGTCCACCATGGCTACTCCCATGTGTACAAAGGGTTCATCACAGAGTCTCTCAGCGTGATGTCGTCATGGAGTCTCTCAACATGGCGTCTCATCTTAGTCTCAAAGATGAACAAAGGGCTCCCTCATATTTCTCTGTCTTAGAGAAATATACACTACAAGGGCTTTCACCTCATATTTCTCTGTCACAGAGAAATATACACTTCAAGGGCTTTCACCTCATATTTCCCCGTCACAGAGAAATATACACTACAAGGGCTTTCACATCATACTTCTCCATCACAGAGAAATATACACAAGGGCTTTCACCTCATACTTCTCTATCACAGAGAAATATACATTACAACAAGTCTTCATGATGATGTGACTCCCTCTGAAGCTCCAAGTATTGGCATCAACCTCCTGACCTCCTCGTCCAAGGTTGCCTCTGTTGGTATGACAAACTCCCTCTGAATGTTATTTCCTCCTCTTCGAAGAAACTGATTGACTTTAGAATAAGAAACCTTCTGAATTGACTTTAGAACTTGGCTCCTTTTGAGATGTCCCTATGTCAATTTCCGCAGTAGAAACATGTTGAGTAGACCTTAATTTGCAATCTCGAGCAAAGTGACCATACTTGTCACACCTGTAACATTGAATGTGAGAGAGATCCTTCTTCTTCTTTGGTTCTGGGGCAGAATTTGGTTCTCTGTCTCTATTTCTCTTTCTTCCTTTGCCTCTTTCTCTAGAAGTATGTGTAGCAAGAACTTGATTTTCTACATCATGATAGTTTCGCCCAATTCCTCTTGTTGCCAACCTGGACTCTTCTTGAATACAATCAACTTGAAGACGATCAAACTTGGGCAGCTTAGATCTCCCACTGATGCTTTGAATAAAGGGTTCCCAAGATTGAGGAAGACCATTTAGTGCCAACATAACAAGATCTCTGTTTGCAATTATATCCCCAATAGTGCTCAATTGATCTCTCAAATCGACAATCTTCATAAAGAATGAGATGAATGAATCATCTTTAGTCATTTTTACATGGTGAAGTTGTCTCAAAGCAAGGGCTCTGCTGGTGTTGTTGATCTCATACAATCCTTTTAGAGTATCAAACATTTCTTTAGCTGTCTTCAACTTGGAGATGATCGGTACTAGGTGATTCATCACAGAGTCTATCATGATCTTTCTAGCCTTTGTGCTATTTTTCTTCCACTGGATTTTCTCAGTATCATCGGAAGGCTTGGGCATATCACTTTCCACGAAATCAAGAAGATCATTCTCCTCTAATGCAATGAGTACCCTGGGTTTCCAAGAGTTGAAGTTTGAGGCTCCATCAAGCCTATCTTCTACCTTGACACCGTTCACCATTTTCTTTTTCCGCACAAATTCACCTTCAAAGATCTACCCTTAGGTTTGAATAAATTGCAACCTTAGATTAGCAATATTTTGCCTTCAAGATCTGCCCTAGATGAAAAGTTGACTTGACTGCTTAAACAAATCTGATTAGATCTTTTCTTAGACCCGCTTTGATACCATGTTAGTTTTAGAATTAGAAATGTAAGCAATAAAAAATGCAATACAGTGAACAATGAACACAACAAGATACCCTGGGAAAACCCTCCTTCTCGAGGGAGAAAAACCCAGCCAAAATATATCCCTTATATATTGAATGAAAAGAGCAGAAATCTGCTTTACAACTTGGCCAAACACAAGGCCTATTTGATGTAATGGATGATAGCACATCTCCTAGATGCGAATATACAAACACAAACACATATGAGTTCTTCTTGATATCGATCTACTTGAAGCAATATTATGATCTGCTGCAAAAGTGCGAACTCCCTCTTGAAGTGCGAATTGTTTCTTGAAAAATCAAATGATCAAATGAATGGTCATTGCTTGGTATATATACAAATCAAAGGTGTCTTTTCATTAGAGTCGGCCTCTTTCACAAAACAAGGCGACTTTTTTGTTTGAGTCGGCCTATAAAAAATAAATCAATATTTATAGCAAGTCCGACTTGCTTTTATTTATTCATCATTTATTATTTAAATTCGAGAGAAAGATATCTCCCGCCGCTATATCATCAACAATTTGAATATCCTTTGCTTAGGTTTGCATTGTTGAGACTTGAGAGTTTACTATTTGGGAACCATTTCCTTTCCAATTTCCCAAATTGAATATCCCTTGCCGAGTTTCCATTGTTGAGAGATTACTATTCAGACTAGGATCTATCTTTATTTTTTTACTAGTAAATGCTACATTAGTTTATATTTCTAGAAACGTTTTTTTAAATGTTCTATTTAACAACAAAGATGACACTTGATAGCGTGAAGTTGAACCATTATTCATAAAATATTGTTAAATGAGTTTAACTCAAAAACCATGTAGTTGAATCTTGATAAAATATTATAATAAAGATGATACCTTTTAATTGTTAATGACAAGTTTCCCACCACTCATAAAATATGGGTTAATAAGTTTAACTCAAAAACTATTTAGTTGAATCCTAATAAAATATTATAATAAAGATGACACCTAATTGTTAATGGCAAGTTCCCAAGTATGTGAAAAGTTTAATTGTTGTTGGAGGAAGATAGGAGATATTATATTAACACAAATCCTTTCAAAGGTTGCTAGGGATATATTCTTAATTTCTTAGTGACTTCAAATATGGTAACAAACTCTTTAAGAAGATTTCAATATTTTCAAAAGTCAAGTCATTCCATAATTTTGATCCAATCGATTTTGTCAATGTTTTCTTCCTAGATCTTATTTCTTCAGCCATAGCCATATTCGGGATTTTCATAAACCAATGAACTCCTTGGAAAGCCTTATCTCTATCCTTAGAACTTCCAAACATGTATTGGAAGAGGCCCTTTGTCAAGAATCTTATTTTTACATTTATTCCCCATTTTATACCATCTATTTATTCAATTCTTCAATAATAGGTTAGTAACCCATGGATTTTATAATCAGGGATTTTCTAATTAGAAGTCTTATCCTTGGTTTTATCAGTTCATCCTTGATTGCCAATGTTGAGATTTCTTTGGCCTTTTTAATTTTTTTTGAAATTATTGGCTTGATTTGCTAGTTCCTACTCTTTTTCCTTACTTTCTACATTTTTTCCATGGAGCTTCTCATTCTTAGTTATTTCTTTCCCTTTAGAATTCCTTTTTATTGTGTTTGTTTGTCATTCTTTTGTAATTCCTAGGGATTTCTATTCTCTTTCTATTTCTCATAGATATTTTTCACTTATTGTCTCTTTCTACTTCCTTCTTGGATTATCTTTTATCTGATTCTCCTTGTCATTTCATTCACAAACTTTCCATCTCCTTTTGTCAATCTTCAATCATGCTTTCCTTTTCAACCGTTCATTTTTAATCATGTAACTTTTTAACCTTAACATGCAATTGATTTATGCAAATTTTGTTTTTCAAAATTTCAGAAAATGAAAGGTGACAAGCAATGGATCTTGGAGTATGCTGTAAATCCCTTTTTATTGTGCTTGTTTGTCATTCTTTTGTAATTCTTAGGGATTTCTATTCTCTTTCTATTTCTCATAGATATGGTTCACTTATTGTCTCTTTCTACTTCCTTCTTGGATTATCTTTTATCTGATTCTCCTTGTCATTTCCTTCACAAACTTTCCATCTCCTTTTTTCAATCTTCAATCATGCTTTCCTTTTCAACCGTTCATTTTTAAT
This sequence comes from Sequoia sempervirens, assembly GCA_007258455.2. Classification (NCBI taxonomy): domain Eukaryota; kingdom Viridiplantae; phylum Streptophyta; class Pinopsida; order Cupressales; family Cupressaceae; genus Sequoia; species Sequoia sempervirens. The sequence continues at coordinate 13,606 of VDFB02293977.1, read as the reverse complement.
CATGTAACTTTTTAACCTTACCATGCAATTGATTTATGCAAATTTTGTTTTTCAAAATTTCAGAAAATGAAAGGTGACAAGCAATGGATCTTGGAGCATGCTGTAAATAAAAAGCTTTGCTATACTGGGAAAAAACAAAGTGATCCTAAGGGTTATTACATGGTTCTGTTTGATGGCAAAAGGATGAATGAGGGAATTTTTGTTTACCCTATTAAGTACTGGTACATATATTCTTTTACACTTCTTGTGTTTACTCTATCAAGTCATCGATAGTATTATATTGATACATAGAACCATTCATTTGAGAAAATATACATTTGGTATATGGATTATGTGATATGCAACTTATTTGAAGTAGCTGATGAATACAGTTTCTCCATGGTATCAAGCATGTGTAGATATGCATTTGCAATCATAATTTGGTATATGACATCTTAAAAAAAATGAAATAAATCTTGGGAATTATTAATTATAACAATATTCTAAATGCAAATAAATCACACTTTTGATAGTATCCATAGAATCTCTAAGGAGTGTACTTTATATAAATGAAGTAGAAGCTAAAACTCATTTGCTCCTAACTTGGTGTTCATAGTATTAATATCAAGCATAATTACATATATATTTGTAGTCATAAGTCGATTCATGAAATCCTAAATAAACAATAAAACAAGTTGGAGATATTTATTTCCTAAACTAAACATCATAGAAAAGATCTTCTATATTCCTAACTTAGTTGCGCACAACCTTGTGTGGGTGTTGCCTACATGCCACCAATCACGGTTCTGCTACACTTTGAGGCATAAATTATCAAATATGAAATATTTTTTCATTTTGAAATGTATCCTAACTTATGCTAATTAAATGAGATGAAAGTAATGTATAAAGAGAAAAAATCTCTAGTAGTGGGGTTTACTAGCATTGCATTTTAAAAATGTATCTTTTTTAATTAAAATTTCCTTTTTGTTTGGTAGATAAGTTCCTTTGACTATGCAAATTGTTATGCTCATTTTTAATCTTCACTAAGTCAACCGATACATCCTCAACTTCATTCCAATTACATTAAACATATACGTGCAATTCTTATTCTATGTTCTTCATCTCTTGTTCTTATGATGAATTCCCATTCTTTTTCTACTTGAGTTTTCCTCAAACTAATAAATTGTAGGGCTCATGTGTATAAAAAATTTCTTCTCAAGATAATCTTTCTTTATTGGAGTTCCTTTGATAACTCTTATTTTGTTTGCTAGGTTTCTTTAAGAGATTTTTAACTTCCTTTGATTTTGCCATATATCAAGGGGCTAGTAATTATTTGGGCTAGTCAAACTCTTTAATTTAGTAATTTCAACCTATAATGGTACAATTCTTGTATTGAACCTATTCCTTGACATGCTAATCTATTCATGTCCATATGCCTTATCTATGTTAGAAATTACAATTCAATTTTCCATCCAATAAAAATATACATGCTTTGGCCTATATCATAACAGAAAGATTTTTAGATTACTTTCCTAATTTGTTCAACACATCTTGTTACCAATTCTTCCATAGGGATCTTTTTGTGACAATACATTAATGCTATCTTATGCCTAATCTTGACTAAATATGTCAAAATTTAGCATTTAAGTTTACCATTCAAGAGTAACATGCATGCATATCTAAAGAATGCCAAAAGGGGTTGCAATGCTTTGTTTCAATCCATTTAAAACCATAGTACTAATTTTTCTACCAATATCATTTGTTTGATATCATAGTAGTATTAAGCTAAAAAAAAACTTGTGACTAATCCTATGTAATCATGACCCATCACATTTGCCATGTTGTTTCTTCAGTTTTTCAGGAACTACTTTTGATTTTATACATATTCATCTTTTTTTGGCTCATATTTACACTTAGAGACAAAATATAGAGCAAAGGCAAACTGAACATTTTGAGTTTTAGGTTGGTTGGGTATTTAAATTGTGTAACAATTTTATATTTCTCTTGTAAGTTAAATTTTAAACCCTATTAAGGGTTTTTCTTTTTATTTATATGCTAAAGAGGGTTGAAGTAACAAGGTTGACACTAGAATATTAGGTCATGGTTCATGATAGAATGCCCGACAAGTTTAGGGCGGCCATTCCTTAATAGTATAATTTTACGTCTATATGCCTTATATATGAAAATATGAAAAATTGAGACAAAACCTTCCCATCCATAGGAATTAGGCACGGTACTAGAAACTAGCATACAATTTTCCCTTCCAAGGGAAACATGCCCATTTTTGTTGACGTGATATCATAGAGTTTCATAACTTTCATCATAAGAAGCTCATAAAATTAATTTATGTAGTCTTTCAAATTTCTCCTGGGATACCTGGTCAACACATGAGAAAATTGTATGAAATTATCAGAGTTTTATAGAGGAACTTACTCATTTTTTAAACTTTATAGACAAGAAGAGGCATTTCTATAATATCCATATAGATTATTATTTAGGATAATTGAGATAATTGTTCATTCTAAATTGTAGGGATTAAAATGCCTAGTCCTAGACATGTTATTACATCCATGTTGGTAAACAAACATGCTGTTGTGATGATATGTAGGAATCAATGTGACTTGCCCAATGGGCAGCAGCATGCACTCACAACAGTTGGAGAAATTGGCATTGAATGGACAATTTTCCTCTCCATTTCAGAGGAGTAACTCCCTTGTATAATAAGGTTTTTGGATTTGTGTACTTTAATCAGATAGTAAAAAAGAGAAAGAAAAGGAAGGAGAATGAAAAGTTAAAGAACAAAGAAAGCCTTGATAGATCAAATATGAACAACTATCTGGGATTACTCAATACAAACGAGGAAAGAAGGAAAGGAAAAGCATAAGAAGGATTGAATAGATAATAGATTCAATTTTCACATACAACATTAATAAAAGAGGGGCGAGGATTTGTAAATTTATGAAATAGAACTTAGAATTTTGACAAATCTGCACAACGGTGATTACATAAAAATAAATGAATAAACTTGAATTAGATTTGCAAACTGCAAAGAAGAATCCTAAGAAACTATAAAAGCAAAATATAACATAATAAAATACAATTCTTAGCCAATAGATTGAAAATCAAAGTCCTATCCAGAGTTATATTATTTCTCAAAATTTGTAAAAGCATCCAATCTTTTGCTTTCCTCTACAATTTTTTGTGTGTTTGGCCAAAAGTGGTAACCTATAGTAACCCTCGGTAACCCCTTTGCAATCGTATGACTTTACATTTTAGGAAAATATTTCCCTTCCTCCTGTTGATGAGTGTTTTATCATCCACCAAACATCAGAATAAAATGTCCAAAGACACTTTATCCTCTCTTGAAAAACCACCGCGTATGCTAAGATTGCGAGAAGATCATATGGCGATTCCAAGGTTTCTTTAGTTGGGTCTCGACGTGTGGATAAGCTCAATGGCCGTTGTGATTTGCTGGTAATAAACAAGGGGACTTACGCAGAAAGTCTTCACAAGTTCGGGACTTAGGAAATTTATCTTTAAAGGTTCTCAATTAGGACTTTCAATGGATCTCAAAAAAATGGCAAAAAGACAAGGGTTCAGAGAATCTAGTCTAAGCCTAAGAACTCAAGAGACAGTAAGGACTCGGTGAAGGGAAATAAACCACACTTTGTTTCGCCTCCTGTTGGACAACATACGCAAAATGGGTGCAATCTTCAAGGGGTTTGTGAGAATAATTTTCAAACCTCGAATGAGGCTGAAGTTAAGCTTCCACGATTAAGAGCTCAGGCTAACTTTACAAATCGAATGCAAATCATCCATTCGAAAAAAGTATGAGCTACACTTCACCATTGAGTCAATGCGATCAATCTCTCATTCAATTAACAACTTTCAAAGCAAATTCTACTTAATCTAACTTTAATTCTAATCTATGGCGGAAGATAATATGCAACCTCGCTTACTATTCAACAATAAGAAGTTATTCAAGGCAAATCATGCTCAAGAGCTTTTATCATTCAAAATAGTCTCAATGCGACAATACACATATTCTGTCTCCACACATTACAAATGAGGGGGCGAGCTCAATTTATAGGCTCCCCAATTACAATTCAATGGCCAAGATTGATTTCAAATCAACGACCGAGATTACAAAATAAAACCCTAATTAGGGTTTGTCACTTTCGACCAATGAGAAAATTTCACTTGAGGACACTTGTCCTTTTGCTAAATATAAACCAACAATAAAATAGAAAGTTGTTGTATGTTGATTTGGAAGAATTTGATTGGTTGGAAGATGACGAGGCGCCACCTCAGCGTGCTGGATGTCTTCCTTGGTTGCTTCGTTTTTCTTCCACGTGCTTGCCTTAGAATATTTTCCTGTGATGACTCTGTCCTGCGCTTGTTCCTTCCTAACTTAGATCTTGGAGCTCCCTTTGAGACTTTGATTTCTTCTTCTTGCCTGTACTGGAATCTTTGAAGTCCGGAAGTCTCCCCTTGGAGTAGGTGTCGGACTTGAAGTTGGTTGCTTTGAACTTCCTCCTGCTCGAACTGGGTTGATGTTATTCCTTTGGATTTCCTCTTTGAATTCTCCAATTTGTGCCAAGAAATTGTCTAAGTATGGAGATCTGTTTGGAACACTCTTCTTGTCACCAGCTGATTCTGACTGGAAGCTTGTTTTTAATTCCTCAGGAGATGAAATCCCTCAAGAAGTTGTCCGGATTGCTTCAATAGGTCTGGGATTGTAGATGAAATCCTTCCAAGATGTCTGGATATCCGTTCAAATGTCTTGAATTTGGAGAAGAATGCCTTTGTGCTTTCGCCACAATGGAGGAAATTGGAATTTCCTCTGTGAAGTATTTCCTAGACTTAGCCAAATTTTGGCTATTCAGGTTCATTTTGTAACATCATCTGGATCATTCAACACCATGCTCGAACGAACTTTGCCTGCGGATTTTCCTTCAATTCTGAATCTGGCTTGTGCTATGTAGGACAAATTCCATCCCTGGACAATAATTTTATTCACTTCCTCTTTATTTTCCTCTTCACCCTTCCTGTTTTCCGTCCAACACTTAGTGAATTCTTCTAGCCAATTTTCTCGTCCTCTCCTTGGGCGGACTTCACATGAGCTTGGACGTTTTCTCTCTCGGCCTAAGTCAGACTTCAAGCCACTTTGGACAAACATTTCTAGGGAGAAGTCGAACTTTATCATGCTTGTGCCATTTCTCAGTTGAGCAAAGTCGGATTTGCTAGTGGGTTTGCCATCTTTTCTTTATGCTTGGCGAACCTTCTCAACACTTTGACATTTCTTTTCTTGGTCTAGGTCGGACTTTGCATCATGTTTGCCATTGTACTTGGCGGATCTTATGGATGTCTGGACATACCTTCTCCAAGCAAAGTCGGAAAAGGTTTGGACATGCTGAGCTTGGGCAAAGTCAGACTTTCTCGTGCTTGTGCCATCTTTTTCCTTCACTCTATCTGGCTTGAAGCAGACTTGCCTCCATTCCATGCCTTTGCTTCTTCTTTGAAGACTCGCCTCGCGTCGTCATCCACCTGCAAGAAATAAAATAAACAAATTCAGATTTTCTCTCTCCTGAATTTTTACCACTCTCTCTCCTGAAGCCATGGTGAATTTAATTTTGCCCTTCGGATTTTATCTCTGGCCAGCACAAATTATTTTCCTCCAAAACATTGTCTGGCGAATTTGATTTTGTCCAAGGCATTGAAAATAAATTATTAAAATATTAAAATATTTTAATTTATTCCAACCCGTTCGTCTTCGACCCATGGCTATTTCGATTTCCTCTTCGTTTTTTCTTGGCTAAGAGTGTATTTTCCAATTTTATCCTCAATTTCGTCTAGCCAAACCAAAATTCAAGCCATTCCGTCAACAAATTCTATGCCAGATCCCTGTTTTTCTTTGCCATAGCCAACTTTTCTCTTGCACTGAGCCTATTTTCTTCTGCCAAAGTCAAATTTTCTCTTGCTCAGTCGAATTTTTATAGGCAAAATCCTCGTCCGGATGTCTTCGTTGGGCGAATTTCTTGGACGGTTGACAAATTCCCCTTTCCTTCTGGGCAAAGGCAATCTTACCTTTCTCCTTGCCTTGTGCATTTTTCTTCGTCAAAAGTTGTCAATTTCTTAGTATTTTCTCCAGACTTAGGCAAAATTTAGCTTCTCTTCCACTTTTGTGCTAGGCACACTTCGTTTTATTTCTTGCCACATCCCAATCCTCTTTAGCATTTGTCCTTTCAAACTTGGCACTTATCCTCTTGAAAGTGTCAGGATACTTAGCCAAAAATCTCAACTTTTCATCATTTAGCCTCTATACTTAGGCAAATATTCGAACTTTTCCTTGGACTAGGCATCAACACTTAGCAAAATCATCATTTTATCCCTTCATGTGCTTAGGCGGACTTCCTTAGCACCTTGGATAAGTATGGCGGACTTCTTTGATACCTTGCCAACCTCTTCCAAGTGTATGGCGGACTTTATGAGCATCTTAGACAAGCATTTTGGATGTCCCTCTTTTCTAGGGCGGACTTTAAAGCTTCTTGGCATTTGTCTAAACATTTTACCTCTTGGAAATGTCATGATGTTTAGCCAAAGATCAATTTTCCACCCTTTTAGGCCCCCATACTTAGCAGATTTTCGAAATTCTCTTTGCTGGGCATTAATACTTAGTGAAAATTTTGATTTTTCCTTCTTCTACATGCCTAGGCGGACTTTCCAAGCCTTTTGGACATGCTTCTTTGTGAATGGCGGACTTTCAAGCCCCTTTGGACATCCTTGGCGGACTTTGGAAGGTCTTAGGACAAGCATGGCGGACTTTGGATGGTCTTAGGATGTGCCTCCTTGCTGCATGGCGGACTTCAAAGCATCCTAGGATATCAAGTGCGGACTTTGGAACTTTTTGGACATCCTTCCTTTGAACTTGGCGGACTTTGGAGATCTTTAGGACATGCATGGCGGACTTTGAAAGGTCCAAGGATATGCTCCCTCAAGGCTGGCGGACTTCAAGACTTTTTCAGACTTTCCCTCTTTGCATATGGCGGACTTTGAAAGGTCCAAGGATGAGCATCCTTATGCTTGGACATGCTTCCTTAGTGCTGGGCGGACTTCACCAGCTTTCTGACATTCATACCTCTTTCCATAGGGCGGACTTCCTTACTTTGGTTGCCATAAGTCTTGGTTGGAGGGCGGACTTCATCACATGCTAGGCCATTGGACAAGGCAGACTTCAGCCTGTTAGTAGCCATTTCCATCCTTGACCAGGCAGACTTTGGATTATGCTTAGCCACTTTAGCTTTCTCCCAAGGCGGACTTCAGCCTGTGTCTGTCCATTTGATGCTTTGACAGGGGCGGACTTGCTCAGATTCATTGCCATTGCATTGCTTATGGCTGAAGGTGTTCACCATTATCTTGTGAGCTGAAGGTCCTCCATACTTAGGCGAATATCTCAGTTTCCTACATGATTGTTCAGGCATATCCTACCTTCACCATGATCAGATCGCCATGAATGCTTCAGATTCTTTACGAATTTCCAGATTTTCCATGAATGTTCGGTCTTTACCTCAGATTTCTCATGAGTTTCTCAGATTTTTTTCATGAATGTTCAGATTTCTTGACTGGTTCTTCAAATTTTCAACCATTTTTCGAAAGATTTTCTGTGATTTTTACCAGATTTTTCACCGTTTTTGAGCAAATTTTCCAGATTTTTGAACTTTTTGTGTGATTTTCCAGAATTTTACCAAAATTTCAAAAAAAATTCGAATCGATTTTCTGAGAGTTTCGTTGATCTTTTCGAACTTCTGAGTGGATTTTTGAAACTCGTGACCTTTCTAAAAATAGAAATTTTCCAAAAATAGCAACTTTCCAAAAATAGACCCTAAAAAATAGGGATCCCAGAATTGCCCAAAAGTGCCAAAAAGTAGGTCCTAAAAAATAGGGGGCCCGGGGTGAGAAACCCTAAAAATTTGGAAGTGTCGGATTTGACTGAAACGGCAGTCGATCTTCGCCTCCCAGGCCTTCTAAGCACGATGGTGACGTTTACGCGCTGATTCAAGCATGGATTCTTGACTTGGCTCAGATGACTCTCGGCAAACTGACTTGAAACCCTCAAAATGATGACCTCATTGTAAAAAGACAAATGATAAGCAGTTGCAACATCGAGGCAAAAAGCGAAAACAGGGGGTCCCCATTTGCAATGGGGCGATGTGTGAAATGGTCACAACACTCCCATATTCATTCAACCACCCGTTTTTGGTTTTACAATTGCTTGTGGAAATAAAATACAATTAATTTCCATAAATAAGCCTAAAAAATATTTCATCACAAACATTAGAAAACTATGATTATAATGAAATATTAAATTTCCATATAATTTGATGGGTATGAAGTTGTAGCATGTTGGCAAACATTTGACATGCATTGGTTGTAGATGATGATTCATGAAGCAATTTGTTAAATGGTTCATGAGCATAATTTTGGTTTCCCGATCCTCATGATACATTGTTCTTTGTAGGATGATTCATAAGAGAAATAATATACTTAGTGTTTTGTAAGACAATAAGTTAGGTTTGATGTAATATCCCCTTTTCAAAATGAAGTCAATTTGAAACCCAAATGCCCATCATTCATTTCCCGCGGGCCTTGAGAATTTTGCACTAGGAAAATGGGAATAAAATAATAATTCAAGAGGATCATAATGTCATAAAAGGGGCTATTAAGTGTTATATCATAAAATGTAATTATAATAAAGAGGGCCTCAAGTAAAGTGAAAATATAAAATAAGGTCTCTTATAATTAAAGCTTATTTTAAATAGTTCCTCTCAAATATCAAACAAGGGTCAGGCAGGAAATTTGAAGAGTTATGTCTTTTGGAGGAAAACTCTATTTAAGAGAGGCCAAACACGGAGAAGGAGGCATATTGCTGAAGCATTCTATTTTCTGATTTCTACTTCTTGTTGGAGCATTGAACTTTGGTTCAATTAACCAAAGGATGAAAACCCTCAAGGTCTGGAATTGGAGGATGAAAGCCCACATTTCCTTGGAGTAATTTCACACAGAAATCACCATTGTGCAGATTTGTTCAAATTTTCAGTTGGTAATCAAGATATATCTTTCTAAATTTCAGTGCCACCATCTAGGGTTTCAAGTGGGTGACTTGGTGAAGGATCATGGCAATTTGTAATTGGTTTACAACAGATTTAAGGTGGATTTGTACTTAAAATCAGTGCAGCCAGTTTAAGGTTCCAACTGCTCCATTCTTGGGAAAGTTTGTGGTAATTTTGTTGGAAATGTTGTCATTGATGTCAAAGGTGCATACAGATATTATCATTAATGTCAAAAGACGTATAATAGGATCATTGGGAGATTGTTTGAATATGGAGTCATTAATGTGAAAGCAAAATAAGAATAATTCATTATGCCCTCCTGTTGAAGAGAAATGATAAAACTAGAAGACCGACTTAAGAGATATGTATATGTTTAAATTAAAGATTTAAACAGAATAAAAGATTATGAGAAAGATGTTGAAGAGTAAAAAGAAGATAAATAAATATGGGCTGCCTAAGTATGAAATTCTAATTTAAATGTTTACTATTCCTTGAAGAGAGGCCGACAAGAACTAGTTGTTAAGGCAGTTTTGATAAGAGATAAAGAACAGTGATTGAGTTTTTGGAGAGATAATTAAATAAGTTGCTGTTGAAGAGATAATGATTTTATGAAAGTAAATGGATAACCAACGATTAGTGAATAACACAAGTCTTATATCATATGAGACAAGTGTATAGGTGTGAATTTGCACCCCTTATGCAAATTCCCCTTTTTGCCTTTACCCACCTTAGAAAACCAAGTTCGGAGGCTTAATTCCACATAAGCCCATTGCTTGCATCCCACTTGGCGCCTATTTTGAGTGTCGGTGGAGGCGTTTTTGTCGGGGACATCCGCGCAGTGTGCAAACGTCCGCACGACGCGCTTACTTCCCTAGCAGATTCCTGCGGCTGAACCTGCAAAGGCATTACTCTTCTCATTGGAGGTGAAGTTGTAATGCCACCTCGGCCGACCGACCCGAATATGGCCGTTTTCTTCCATTCCTCCTTCAAATTCATTCTTCCAATATGCATTCCAACTCTCACAACTCTTCAACAGATCAAGCTTCCATTCTTGCACTCTCACATTCACTTTCAAGCTCTCAAGCACTCACATTACGAAATATTTCGAGCCAAATTTTTTCATTTTTCAATTAACAGATTACAACATTACAAGCAAGTGCACCCATTAAGGTTAGATGGATAAACCAAAACGTGCAAGAAAGCAACTCTAACCAGAATGGCGCCGATGATGGCGAGCATTGGTCAGAGGATCTTCTACTCTAGATACAGAAAGGAACTCAGCGTCAAGTATGTGCCACCCAATCCAATGTGGAGTGAGGGGCGACCATATGACGGAGTGAGTACAAAAAGCAAAGCTTGAAATGAAATGCTGAAAGCTGAAACTACTCAACACCCAGAATGTGCTTGCTCACCCAGAATGGCAAGTAGCTACCATAGGGCGGAGTTATAACTATTATAATGACTTTTAATTGAAACAAGCGTTACAAATCAGAATTGAGCAACAAATAAGAATGACTGCCAGTACTACTGTCAGCTTTACAAAATAAGAAGGATTCGCTTGCCAATGTCTTAAGAAGCTGAGAGATTAGCATTACATTATAGAGATAAACCTTTATCTTGGATAGGCATGCCAAAACAATAGAACCTTCAAGAAGCAATACAAGAATTCTGATTTTTCTATTACAAATCTGCTCTTAAAGGAAATAACAGCAGTCTATGGAAATGATCATATGCTCATAACTTCCTAACAACTTGCTCAAATGATATGATTTTTGATGCACAACACTATCCTTATGAAGGCGCCCAATCTAACACCCAAAAACAGACCCAAAATGCACCCAATGTTTAATGCACGAATTCCAATGCCACAAAAAGGTACGACCCAGCTGAAAGGGGCGATTTTCTTTTTAAAAATAATGCAAGCTCTAAAAATTCTACAAATTGGAGAATGATGGCGCCTAAGCCTTGCAAAGCCAATGAGCTAACACCCACAATGATATTTTTGGTATTTTATGATTTATGAATAAAACATGCAATCTGCTGTCTAGAAACAATGCAATATGCTGAAACTATTAAATGCCAATTCGAATCTAACTATGCAATGAGCTGAGAACAAAGCACAAACTAAATGCAACTCACAGTACAATGATTCACCACTAGATGTTGTCTTGCAAACACGAAGTGATGCCCAAGCTAGGAGGCCTTCATTCCTCGAAGCAGTCCCAGAGCCAATCCGGCAGCATAACAGTATAGTCGACAAAAGATGCCAAATGATGCTCCAAGACTCCTCTTTATAATTCTCCAGTTGACTTCTCAAAACCCTAAAATCCACTTTTAGGTCAAAACCCCTAATCTCCTCAAGAAGGGCGTACTTTCTCTTCAAGGCTTAAGATTTGACATTTTAAATAAATATCATACTTTGATACATGCGCCCCTCATAACCTTGCTTTGACTTAGGAAATAATTAAAATAATCTCTTAATGAGGGCGCCACCCTCAAAGACCCACTTTTAAAAACAACATTAAGTCATTAAATCTAAGCCAAGGGGTCAACGTTAAAATATAACATTTAAACGTGACTTTTTTTATTAAATGACTTAACTTATCCTTCTGAATGTGCCCTGAAGCCAATACTGAGCAAGACATCTGACCCAACTGAAGCAGGAAGTCAACCGAGCTGAACTCAACTGGAAAGCTGCCATAAATAGAATTTACTAAAAATAGTAAATTCCAAAAAGTGCTCTGAATGCCGAGATGATCATACCACTGCGAAGCTCTCTGAAAACCCAGAAAGAATCCGCCATTGAATCCACCATCTCTGAGCAATGACCTCCTCAAAAATAGGAAACCCTAATTTTATCTTGCGACTAGCCTTCGGGTTTCCAGAAAAAGGCCAACAGTCACATGAATGATCAGGTTTGAAGGGTCATTACACTTTCACTCACTCCAAGCATTCAAGCATTCCATTACAGCAAAGCAACACTCCATCACTTCAGTAGAGCACGTTTGGGACCATGCCATTGTAACAGAGGCTCGAGTACTCTCATTTCTCCCCCAAGCAGCCTTGAGTGCTCTTGGTGGAGGTGGTAAGCTTCCCTCTCCTCTCCTCTATCACTTGGTTGAGTAGCATAACACTGTTTTGTAGTGCTTATTTTCTCTTTACTATACTATTTCTTTATCTCATTTCCTTGGTTTTTCGTGGAGGTGGAAACACCTAAATCAGGGTCTAACTGAGATAGGCCCCTATACAACCATCCAACCTTTTCCCTCTTTTTGTGTGTAGGTGTGCATGCTTTTCAGAGAACCACTAGTGAACGAGTTCCTTGGTGAGATTCTCCTTATTTTCATCACTCTTGCATATTTTCTTTATAATATTAGAGAATATTTAATTTATCTAGTTGTATCATTATGGCCCTTTAGTTAGTCAGTTGGGCCATTAGCTAGTTTTGTTGGTTTAACCTGCGTCTTTGTTATTTGTCATGCCGTGCGGACTGACAATGCACTTTTAGCAGAGAGCGACAATGCGTCGATCTTGACATCTAGAATCAGCTTACGTCCTTAGAGCGAAGCTTTTCGAATCTTAGTGTTAGACCTAGAAACCAGCTCGCCTAGCCTTTTCTTGTTGTTGATGAATGATAGCATCGGTCAGATAGGAATGACGATTTCTGGAAGCATCATCGTCATTCCTACTTGATCAATATTATCACTTGTATTTAATTATCTTTCAGAAATATTATAAATCGAATTCTATGAGCCTTCATATAAATTTGAATCTAGATTTTTGTATATTCTGGAACTAATTAATACGTATCTTATTGCATCCGCCATCTTCAGATTAGTTTGATTGTGTTAAGGATTAACTTTAGATAACATTCGAAGTTATCTTTAGACGCGATTCAAAGATCACGTCCCATGGTTGGACGTGCCTCCACTTGTGGAGACACGTCCTACCATAGGACGTGTCTCTTAAATGTGAGTTTCCTTCTTCATATTTATGGCGGTTCCTTGGTGATTTGCAAATATAGAAATCAATTAATGTTCTGCAATCAGCACATTTGTATTACAATATAAAATTCTGGAAATTGCTTTTCTGTACTTGAAATTCTGTATAGTTCTCCTTCTCTCAGTTATATAAGTTTGCCTTAGGTTCCTAGGTCTGATAGGATTTGATTACATTTACATGGTATCAGAGCCAGGTTGTGCAGATTCAAATCAAATTTAGTTTTCAGACTTCTAATAGGTTCGAAATCTTCACCTTTCATCATGGCTAGTGTAATCAGATTTGAAGATCGTCTTGCAGGAGCAGACAACTTCACATCGCAGACAACTTCACATCTTGGAAATTTAGGATTATGATGATCCTTAGAGAGAATAAGCTTGACTCACTTGTGAGAGAAAATAAGGAACCTAAAACTAAATCTGAGAAAACTCAATGGATTGAAAACAATGAGAAAACCATGAAAATTCTAGTAGATGCAGTTAGGGATCATATAGTACCTATCCTAGCAAAACATGAAA
>VDFB02293975.1:0-107669 GCA_007258455.2 Sequoia sempervirens | reverse complement strand
CTCTCTCTCTCTCTCTCTCTCTCTCTCTCTCTCTCTCTCTCTCCCTATTGCAAACATAACATGACTCTCTTGATAATGAAACCTAATTATCTTCCTAATTCAAAGGTTTTGTTTTAGTCATGTTTGGATCCCTGTAAGTGGATGCATACTTGATTTGAAGCTATCACTTTTCCATTGAGACCTTTGTTGCACAAATATCATTTACTAAATGGTTTATTAATTAACCTCACATTTTGTGCAAATGAATGAAAAAATAGACCTAATTTTTTCCTAATTGACCTTCCACATTTTCGGTGTACCCATTGCACACCAAGATATAATTGCTAGTTTATATAGATTATATTAAAAATATATACTAATATTACTTACTAATTTATTTATCTTTACGATAACTATATAAAATATATACACACCTAAAAACATCTCTGACAATATATTAAATATATATATCTTTTTAAAGATGGATAAGCTATTCCTTTTAAAAAAGATAAATGGGTACTTTCCTCGCGCTACAAGATCCCCGTGTGATGAGAATCTTAGGATATAATTACGAACTCAATCCGACAACGTGGGCCGTATAAATGACTCGCTAAACGACGATTGTTAGTCTACGCGCTTATTTTACTCATCTGTGGGCCCTACCTAATGATATGCCACGTCACTCTGTTCGCGGGAAAAACCTTGACTTGAAACGGTGCATGGATATACATCTCCAGTTCCTCGAAACTCTTGTGCATAGAATATCCTATTCACTCCGACCTCAATTCCTCTGTTAAATGACAGATAAACAGCAGCTCAATATGTTTCATTTCTTTTCTCAGGCAGCGAGTAGCAATGGAGTTTTTTCAGGGGGCAAAGTATGTGAGACTTCGAAGCCACCATGACAAATATCTTTGTGCGGGAGAGGATGAAAACATTGTCAATCAAACCAGAGATGGAACAGGCAGAAAAACAAAATGGCAAGTTGAATTCATTGAAGGACAGGCTAAGATAAGATTGAAGAGCTGTTATAACCGTTACTTGACAGCAACAGACATGCCATTTCTGTTGGGATGGACAGGAAAGAAGGTATTACAGACCGTGCCCTTAATGTTAGATTCCTCTGTTGAATGGGAACCAGTTAAGGATGGAAATTCTCATGTTATGCTTAAAACGAAATATGGGACTAATTTGCGCGTAAATGGGTTCACTAAACCTTGGAAGAACAGAGTAACCCATGACGTTTCTCGCAGAACAATTACACAATATTGGGTATTCTGGGAGGTTGAAGTAACTGAAATAGATACGATCTCTCCAAGTCCTTCTCTAGCAGAGGTATGTTGTAAACCATACTCTTAATTCTTTTAGATATATGTGGATTTGAAGCTGTTATTATTTATCATTTACCCTGGATATATCATTTAATACTCTTCTAGTCATGACCCATCTACCTTTCAGATCAAGTGAGCCATCTGTCACAAGCTACACAGTGGTGAATAACTGGTTAGAAAGCATAATTTCAATTTTTGCCTAGGACTTGTACTTGATAACCTATAATTTTTGTAAGGAGGTTAAAAATTCCAGTACTATTCTGGATTTACCATACCCAAGTCAATAGCATTCCAGTTTCCCTGTAATCAATATCTTTTTTCCTTAGAGTTACAGGGCATAATATTTTGCAAATAGTTGAAAGGATTTCATTCTTGGGTGTTTTGGTTGCAATCAAGCTTAGACAGAGAGCTTTAAATGACTTCGGAAAACCTGTTAAGAATACAATTGGTCCTTGACCTTAGAAGAACCCTTCCTTTCCTCAGTTTAGAATAAATCCACACAATTTATTCACGAGGCTTTTTTTCTACATAAACCAATCAAGAATTTCATAATCCCAATTCCCCATCCAAATACCATTCCAAGTCATTCCAGTTTGTATATGTTTCTCCAAAAGTAATTGGAGATTGTTTAATTGTTTAAAGTATTGAGTTCTTATTGTGAAGATTCACGTTTAAATTTCAAAAGGACATTTAAAATGAAATTTTAAGTTGTGGCTTTAAGTGTCATTCTTGGTCTTTCATAATTGACTTCTAGTGTGGAGGTGGTTTTAAAATAAATAGATTTTTTAGTTGTGATTTTGGGTCTTTATAGATAATTTTTAGTGTGGTTCTTCAAAAGAAGTTGATATTACTCTCACAATTATACTCACAAGAACTTATATTAATCTCATATTGATACTTGTAAAAACAGAATATTTATAAATGATTAACAACATAAAAAATATATATATTCATCATTGAAAGAGCTTTTTGACAAACATGCTTAAACTATCTAGCTTTGTTATTGGATTGAGAGTTACAATTCTAAGAAATTAAGGACTTTCTTGACATTTCTACAGTTAGGCAAATCTCCATTAACATCACCACCAAGTAGGCCGAGTCCAACCAGTGAGAGTGAGAGTGAGAGTGGGAGGAAGAGGGGGAGTGGACGAGTTATCTATTATGCAGTAGGCGATGATAATGGAAACATAAAAGATGGGTATGAGTGGCCTTCTTTCATCTTCAAGGGAAATGACATGTACAGATTGACAGTAAAGCTGGAGGAGGAGACTGGGCTTCATGACATCATCGTGTGTGCACATCATCCTTTCACAGGAAAGTTGTTTCCTGTGGCTTTGGAGTTTCCTCCCAACAATGTACCTATGCATTTGGTGCTGCTTCAACCATCATCCAAGGGTAAGTTCTCTTGGCTTTAATTCTTAATTTGTACTTAAAATGATATAGAATTGAATGTATACAGTATGATATATAATCAGTTTCATTTTTAAAATATTTTAATAAATGTTTTTGAGATTTTTTAAGATTTTTATAAGTAAGAAGTTTTATAAATTTGTAATAATGGGTAAGATTAGAACTTTAAACATCAAAATTTAAGAAAACTGATAGTCTCATGAATTTTTTTACAATAATATATATGCTAAATCTACATAAAACTTCAGATTTTATGTAGATCTTAACATAATAAATTACATTGTTTGAAGATTGTATTATTATAGGCTGCAAACATACAGTTTGGAGCATCCAAAAATAGACTTGTCTAAACATGCATCTATTACTTTCCTTACATGCAGAGATAACATGCAGTTACAAACAGATAGTTAAATATGCATGGCATGCTCAACACATTGCATGACGGTTGAAAACTGAATGATCAGCATCACTTCCCAACAAAATCTACAATTATCTAGCTAAATCTTAAAAAAAATAAAATTTATCAATCCCAAGAGACTGTCCTCTTAAATCTAAAATTCTATAAAAGTCAGGATTCCTTTTTTTACACAAGATTTTAATTTATCCCATAACTTAGTTTCTTCATAATTTCTTCATTCTCACAAAACCTGTACTTCTTAATTGCTCCATAAGACCTAAGCCAATCAAACTCAAAAATTAAAACAAATTCAGAAAACACTTAAATTTTATTTGACTGTTTACTTTTAAAATCATAAATAATCAATAGTACTATTCTCAATTGGCTGTTGCAGTAAACAGACAGTTTTTCATCAAATTCTTTAAATTAAAAAATATAGGCTTTTTCCCAGTTGGATGTAATTATATTTCTTTTCTCCGTAGACAGGAAAGATTTGCGCAGTCAGAATTTCTCTGATAATTATTTGAACTCCCGAGGTTTATGGGGGCGGTGAAGATTATATTGTAACTGTCATACTTGCCAGAGGCACAGATAATATTTAATTATTCCTCTGAATAAAACTCTGTTTAAAAAATGAAGATATTTGTCGATGTATGTGACCCGCAAAATTAAATTTTAAATTTGATGTGTCCCACCAGGCAGTGATGAAGCAATTTCAAATTTTAGCTAAGGATTTAAGGCTTAAAAAAAACTAGTAGTTATTATTGTTCAGATACCAGTCAGGCTCCAAACTCACAACTTTTCACATTTGCAATGTTTCCAATCAGCATCGAAAAGAAACTTAGCTGGACGTTTGATTTTAATGTTTTATTGAACTTCTATGTTTGATATGCAGGACTACAGAGGGCAGACTGAAATGTTTGACACAGGAAACAATTTTTGGAAGGAATAAACATTTACAGAGAGCTAATTGCTGAGAGTTTCTTGCAAAGGTGGTGGTGATTAATCTGATTGCATTCCTGCACCAACAAGAGCCATGACCCAAAAGATGGAACTGATGTATTCTTTAGCCCATGCCTAATCTAATTTTACAATCTCTGATTCTATTTCTTCAAGTTAGAGAATTATTCCCCTCAATAAAGAGCATGAGCATGCAGGGAAACACACTATAATGACCTTACTGGAATCATGGTCACTCATGGTTTCTATTATACAAATATGACCATGAACTGCATATGCGTCAATTTTGACAAAATAATAATTCAGCTTAAGTTGCGATGTAAAGAAATCCTATTAAAACATCTTTTTGTCTAAAATGGTTTATATGGCCTTTGTTTTAATCTTCACTTTCCACTTTCTACTCTACTCAAACAAGACATTTTTACATTCATACCTATGTTGTGTATAGAGAAGAAAAATGCAGGGTGACTCCTTAGCATGGCAGTTCAATGGTATTCAAATATCTATCAATACCCATGTTGTGTATAGAGAAGAAAAGTACAGTATGACTCCTCAAAATGGCAGTTCAATGGGTATTCAAATATCTATCAATGCCCATGTTGTGTATAGAGAAGAAAAGTGCAGTATGACTCCTCAAAATGGAAATTAAAAGGTATTCAAATATCTATCAAATTTTAAATAATTCAACGAATTATAAATTTTCTTTGTGCACTCTATCATAACTACTTCTAACATCTAAATCTTTGCATAGAAAACGAGAAGCTGCAACTGCATGTTCTGCGCATGGTGCTCAAGAACATCTCTTCTGCTTGTTTAACTGCTACACTATTTCTCCTTCGCTGAAAATCTTTTAACATAATCTTGTGCTTTTGCAAACTGCAGTTTATTTTCGCAGTTATTACAAGACAATTCCTTCAGTTGTCATTTAAAATTTTTCCAGCACAGAAAATTTCAGTCAAGTTCTGTTTAAAAATGAGTTTAAAAAAAAATCAAATGTCAAATCTAAACAGTGGAAGAAAGGAAAATATAGAAAGATGCTTTAATTGTATCATTTAAAGTTATAATTTGATTACAAAAGGGGGCAACTATCTTGAAGGTTATAGAAGTCTGATTACAAAAGGGGACAATTATCAAGAGCAGTTGTGTCAATGACTCTTGTCTTTCCAGTAGACCATTGACATGATGATGTCCTGGGTATAAACCCCATTTGATATGGAACTTGTTACACTGCATGTTGCAGGCAAATGCTTGTGGGATGAAAACTTTTGTGACAGCTTTAAGGCTAGAGGTGTTCAAAATACTGGGAGAACAGTACTGGTAGTATAGGTTTAATTGTAGATTAGAAAGTTTTATAATCAGTTAGTGCTAAGATTTCTGGAGTGTAACTGTGTGAACTTTTTTGATGATGGATCATGGAGTATGATCTGAAAAATTGATGCAAAAAAAGGTTCACACAGTTACAATCCAGAAATCTTAGCACTAATTGATCATGGACCGTGGAAACCTTATCCTATTAATTTTATAATCAGTTTTAAGATTTGAGCAAGACAATTTTTGGTTTAGATCTATGTTTTTTTATAATGTTGTAATTCATTATATATAGATAAAGATGATGTCTATTTAATCTAATTAGTTCTATTAAAAAATATAAATAATTTATAATTAATTTAACAATTTAAAAAGAATTAAATCCATCAAAGTAAAATAGATCCATACACGACTCTACATATATCTATTTGTAAGTCATTTTTTGTAACTTTGTTGTGCTTACAAATCATTTAAAATAAAAAATAAAATCTAATAAATAGAATGACAAAATTAATAGATATTAAAGTAAGAAACAAAAACAATCTCTTGAGATATTTGCATCATTTTATATGTTGGTCTCTTCCTCGTGCACCCAAGACTTCCCGTGTTTTATGATTATGATTGTTCACTTTGTATAGTCTAAAATGTATTATTATGGTTTTGTTGAAACTTACATGTAAAGCCAACATACTTATATAATGGTATGGAGCAAGAACAAGAATGAGGTCGAAACGATTGAGAGTGGAAAAAGTGGAGGTAGACATAGTAGAATTGGATGAGGTAGATGAATGGGGGTGTGCTTGGTCCTCAGAAGATGAGAGTCTTTTGAGCATTTGTTTGGAGGTGCAAAAGATTATTTCCATGCGAAAATCTACCAAAGCCACACTAGAAATTGTTTTGAAAGGTTTGGGAGGTGTCAAAGTTGGTATTTGAAGGGGTTTCTACTCCCTCCCTTTATGCAAATGCTAAAATTATTTGGCTACTCAAGATACAAATCACCATGGGTGTGAAGTAGGGTTGGATGGGTCGATCTAGGGTGGTGAAGTTGAATGCATGTCCAAGGGTTTTGGCAAGCCTATTATGCATTTAGGAACCTCAACATTGTCATGTGCACATTTGATCTTTTTGGGTAAAAAGGATGTTGATATGGTTGGATCAATTGGAAGGCCAAGATCTGCATGGTAAACTTGGGAATTTTGGCTTTGCCTGTTTCAACTTTGCTTGACAACTAGCATGTTGATTTTTACATAATTTAATTATCGAGGTCATTTGTAGTCGACTTGATAAGCTAAACATTTTGAATGTGAGGAGATCTACCTTGGAGCCTTTGGTGACCAACTCCCTCTCTAATATGACCTTGCATGTGTTTGATTTGAGCCTAGGTGAAGATTTTTCTTCCTCTACATATACTTCAAATTATTTGGCTACTCATGATACAAATGACTGTGGGTGTGAAGTAGGGTTGGATGGATCATTCTAGGGTGGCAACATTGCATGTATGTCCAAGAGTTTTTGGGTAAAATTGATGTTGATATGCTTGGATCAATTTGAAGGCCAAAATCTACATGATGATTGGAATTCTGGTCTAGCTTTTCTAACTTTGCTTGGTAATTAGCATGTTGATTTATCTCATAATTTGGTTATTGAGGTGCTAATGGTTGACTTGATGAGCTGAAAATTGTGCGTGTGGGGGGATCTACCTTGGAGCCTTTGGTGGCAAAATCCCTCTCTAATATGATCTTGCATGTGTTTGATTTGAGCCTAGGTGAAGATTTTTCTTCCTCTACATATACTTCAAATGATTTTTATGTACTTGAAATGAAGAAAAAGAGGGGGAGGGTCCTAAATGCAATAGAACCCTAAGACCTAGTCTCTCTTTCTCTAGGGTTTCATTAGGATGCAAATCAACAAGGTGATTAGATTGACTTTCAACCTTTTAGGTGAGTCAATTAGACTTGGATCTACATCTTTGTGGGTATTGGCTATGAATTGGAATTGATTTGCCTTGATTAACCTAATTAGACTATTACACTGTAACAGAGATTTGTAGGAAAATATGAGAAGGGTAGAATACTGTGCACCTATTCTGTAAATTTGAATTCAGTCACTATAGGAGGACATAGCCGCCCAAGGGTGTCTTTGTCCTTGTAGGGCTATTATGGATTTGTTTTTAAAATCCTTTGATGTTGAATCTGAATTCCTGAATCCTACCTGCAAACTTGTCAGATCACTATCAAATAATTTTGTAGCTGAGTTTCTGTGAGTTAACAAGGTGTAGGATTTTGAATGTAACAATAGATAAATGATTTTCAAACTTCCTTCAATCATCTCCAAACCTAAAACCTGTACATTCAAAAGAGAAGAAGGGTTGGGTCATTTATGGACTTGCCTTAGTCAAACCCTGTGTTAGTGTTTCTACTTACACAATGGCAATGTCAATGATAGGAAAGATAAATGCTAGGAAGGAATGATGAATCAACAAAGTGTTGCAACTCACCACCCTTCAATGGCTTCCTTGAAGGACTAAAGTCATGCACATCACCTCAAGGTCTCCGATCTTGCTTGCTTGATTGCTTGAATTGCTTGAATTGCTTGAATTGCTTGGAGACCTACAACAAGGGTTAGCCTTCACAAACAATGATAAAATGAACATGCATAAAATCACATATGATTTGACATGATGCTCGGATCTTGAATTGTTGTAATAAAGCTCTGAAATGCTACTCTTGACTTGCTTGATAGTGCTCTTGATAATAATTTTCACCTCTTGCTTCTTGTTATTCCTTGTTAGATTTCAAATGATGCAATAACTAACTATTTATATGCAATTATGCTAATTTCCACAAATTAAATCCCAATAGGGGTAAATGCAAGAAGATGAGTTGACGAAATGTGGAAGTTTTTTCCTTAGCAAAAACCCGAAATCAACTTCAACAAAACAGGATCTCGTTTAGGTTCGGGGGGTCGAGCCAAAACCAGGTTTTTAAAAAAAAAACAGGATCTTGTTTCAAAAAAACATAAAAAAAATATTTTTTATGAAATGGTCACGATTTCTTAAAAGCATAAAATTATTTTTTATGAAACGAGATCCCGTTTTTTAAAATTTGAATTTTTGGTCAGGTTTTTGCTTTGATTTCGGTTTGGGAAAAGGCTTGGGGACCCGAACCTAAGCTTTGGACCTGGTTTGACCTAGAACTTGAAGGTCATGTTAATGTCACAAGAAAATAGTGACTTTGGACATATGTTTGAAGACCTTTTTTGCAGAATTTTTTGACAAAATTAAAACCTATTATAGATGAGATAGTGTAGATTCCAAATATGTAATTTTTTTACAATTGGATTATTTTGTCTATTTTTCAATTAATTTCTAATGAAACTAGTCCATAAACTTGAAATATCATGGTTTTTTGATATTTTAATAACTTTTTATTAAAATAATTTTTTGTAAAATGAATTGTACGAAAACGTACTTCAAACAATTCTTTTTAATTTGAAAATAAAAATAAAAAATGATAGGTTTAGGTCATCTTATGAGTGATGTACATGACAATTTTTCAAAACAACAAATATGGCTAATAAAAAATTAACAAAAAAAAATCAATAAAAAATTACAAAAAAATATCGAAAAATGTGCTTTAGTGAGTTACAAATCTTTTCCCAAAAGGATTTAGAAAAATATGATTATTTAGGTCAAAATATGGATGACCTTCATATGCATGGTATGGTAAAAAAAGTGACTTTTAAATAGTGGTTTTTAGAAACACCTATTAAAAACCAATTTGTATCATTTGGGTATTGAAATAAATTACATATTTGGAAACTAGACTCCGAGTACTACATTTTATGATTAGTGACTTTTATTAAGATTCCATCTTTAAGTGCTTCAAATTTTAAGGTCAAATGTAGCAAATCCTAAAAATCAAGGAAAACGCTTCCACTTTTTGGCCAAAAAGTGGACTCAACTTCTTGCACACACCCATAGCCAACATTTGCAACATGAATTAGAAATGATAAAATTTTGACACTGAAATATTTTAATTTTGAGCATGACAAAATAGGGGGACAAAGCCGCCCAAGGGCATCCCTGTCCTAGCACTATTTTCCAGGGATTTAGGTGCTAGGGGAAATCATTAAATAAATGCATTTGTTCTATGCTTGCAATTTATCGAAAAATGGTAGGATAAGCCTCAGAATGCATAATTTAAGAGATTAGGGGTTCAATTAGGTCTAATAAATTAAGGGGGAGTAAAACATAGTGTGAAACTGTGAAGGGTGACAATCTTCGATGCTACATTTAGCGTCCACTTTAGTGAGTATGAACTTACGCTCAGACACACTAAAGTAGAAAATCTATGTCAAGAGGGGTTTGATTGTACAAATGTTGAAGATATAGGATGACTAAGGATCCAGGGGAGCGCGCAAGCCCCCAAGATCCAAGATCCCAAGGGAAAACAACATAAATACAAAGGACGTGTAAGGAAAGCTTAGGTGCGGAACAAACTCTCCTAACATCAAAACCTCAGGGAAGAATGCAGAGGTGACTTTAAATTTTCAATTACAGTCCAATTAAGATACACTTGAAAGGATTAACAGAATAGAGAAATGAACATACACAATTTGAACACCAGATTTACGTGGGAAAACCCTTACGGGAGAAAAACCCACCACACCAAGAAAAACCTCTTTGTATTACAGTAAAGAAAATTACATATAGAGTTTAGACTTAACTTTCTGATGTCAATTTACAGTAGCATAATTTCCTTGATCAACCTTGTACAAAACATCCAAGTTACAATGCTCTCTGAATTGAATTCATACACACTGATCACACATCGAACTGTTCACCGAACCGATCATCATCTTCAATTACAGAGTATATCCATGTCATTCATGGTCTATTGATCTTCCTCATAGGAACGACCGCAATAGTCCAATTGCTAGCGGTTCACATTCCACTTCTGATTGGTCGAAAACAAACCATGTAGGACAGACATTCGGTCAAGGCGTTCAAACAGTATCGCATGTCAGTGAGACACTAGGCCATGTCTCCCCGATGCCACAATGCCCGATTGTCGTTATTGACCAGAGTCACCACCATCGGCAAGAGTCATATCGAGTTCAAAACTATCATCTAGACTCACTCTATCGCTAAGACATCATATCGATATCCACTGTAGAACCATCAACCAGACCATCGTCGTCGCTAAGACTTCACACCGATGTTCAACTCATGTAGCTCTATCGGCAATACCATCTCTATTGGCGAGACATCATACTGAATACATAACAGTCAGAGAGACCACCGCTATTGCCAAGAGGTCATATCGAATGCACCAGCCTGTCGGCGAGAGAAACACCATTGCCAAGAGTTCATACCAAAGTTATATAACCATCGGCGAGACCACAACCATCGGCAGGAGATCATACTGAGTGCAAACCTTTCGACGAGACCATAGCCATCGCTTAGACTCTTATTGAGCCTTCATGTCACCCCAATGACTTCGAGTGTATAACCGTCGGCAAGACATATCTTGTCAGAATGAGTCATTCTGAAAGTTCACATCTCTCCCCGATGCCACTCGTCACCAAGAGTCTCCCTGATATACAATAGAAACCAAATCGTCGGCAAGAGATCTCCCCGGGCGGAAAGAGTTAGATCTTTCACAACGATCGACATGTCTTGTTGATGACTCCCATCGGCAAGACATAAACAATGTCTCAGAAACCTGAGCATTTCAAATGATTAGAACACAACTGCTAGTCAGTAAGACTTCCAGAGGGTCTCACCGACTTTGCTCTTTCAGGAGTTTCATGCCAGTAAGATTGAGGCACGTTTTCCAATAGGACGCACACATGTATGTAATGAAACAAAACAATATACACAAACATACACAATGTCAACATGAAATGCAAAAGGAGGGTATGGATAATCATGGGCTAGCAAGTTGTGTTATGCTAGGATGAACACCCAAAGGCATTCATGACTCACACAATAGAAAAGTTTGATATTTTCTAGGTGAATCACAAACCAAATGCACCATGGGCTTGTGAAGTTCGATATTCACTATGTGAGCCCCCAAGACAAGGTAGCAAACTGAGAAACACACGAGGTCTAGTGAAGTCTGATACTCACTAGGTGTGTACTCATTGACAACCATGTACTAAGAGCTATATCCCTGATAACTCCGATAAGGTGCTACAAAATGCTCAAAATGTTATGCCAACACAACACTAAGTTCAACATGCATGAACAAAATGAAGCAAAAATGCCAATGTCAACACACCACTAAGTCCAATGCATGTGAACAAAGTGAAGAAAAAATTCCAATGTCAACACACCACTAAGTCCAACATGTGTGGACAAAGTGAAGCAAAAATGCCAATGTATGCTCCCACCTTAAAGTAATTGCAAAATACCATGATGTGACTAGCTGCTTTAAGATAGAAAAATGATAAATGTCATGCGATAAGAGTCATGAGAGCTTATTTGGAAAGTCATATGCCAATTATATGTTTCCAAATAAAGTTGTCTCATGATAAGGGGTTTCCCCCAAGTGCAATGCAACAAATAACACCGCATATGAACACATAAGGGATCCACGAATTTGGGGTTAATATACGTCTTTGCTTAGTGATATAATAGAGTTAGAAACTAACATCATTCCCCAAATACTTGTGGAACAACAAACACAATGGAAGAATGACACATAGAGAGAGAAAGCAAACAAGTTTTTGGGTCAACACACACTAATATGCAATTACTATGCAAAATCAATTGAATATGCATGCAAATTTTTGATTTTTTTCAGATTTTAAAGGATGCAAAATGCAAACCTAAAACGCTAAATGAGGTGAAAACTTAATGCAATGTACTGTGAACTAATGCAAATCTTAGATCTAGGGTTTGAATGGACTCCAAATTCAGAATTTTTGATGCACAATGTCGGGTTCACCAAAATGAAATGGGGGAAAATGTGGGTGATGGATTTTGAATGGGGGTATGCACCTACACTTTCCTTCCTAGTTTCATTACAAAAATGATATCCCCTAGGGAAATATTGACTTTCAACCCTTGGGTGAGTCAACCTTGATGTAGAACTTGTTTTCCTTATGACTTAGGACGAGGTAAATCAACCTGAAATGCAATTTTGGGAGATGAATGAAAAATACCAAATGAATGAAATTATACAATGCAATACATGAAACCTCTAAATTAAACCTTAATTTGACAAAATTTGAAAAGTAACAATAGATTTGAGAAGGGTGTGATTTTATGCACCTATCACAAAAAGGTTGCGTTGAGTGTCCTCTTGGGACTCATTCACCGAAGGGTGAATGGGTCTTGCTATAGGGGTTGAAAATATGCTTTTACAATCCTTTGGTCCTTGGTCTTCACTCCTGATTCCTTCAAGTTTCACAGTCAGAAATTTGGAATTAAATTCTGAAAGTGACTTTCCATGGCTTAACGACAATGTTGACAACTTTGCAACTTTTGCAATTTTGCTCCTTTGATAGATCTTCAATCCTTATTCAACCTAAGATCTGCAAACACACACAAGAGGGAAAAAGTGTTTTTTTTTTGTGAATGGGGGTTTGCCTTGGTCAAACCCCATTTTGGTAATTAAACCTTGAATTGAAATAATGAAACATGAAAGGAATGATGAATGAACAATTTATATGTTGCAACTCACCAAACCCTTGAGTGAAACCCTTGAAGGACTAATTTAACTTAATTCATATCTCCAAGGTCTTTATTTTGCATGAAATGGCTTGATTGGATGTTGATCTTGATGCTTGAACCTTGACTTGAATGCTTGAAACCTACATCGCAATGTTAGCTCCAAAAAATGTGCATAGATGCAAATAACCTTGACATGATGCTTGAGATCTTGATTGCTTCAAAAAATGCTTGAGAAATATGCTCTTGAACACCTTTGAAAATAATCTTAGCTCTTGTAATTGATCTCTTGAATTCCTAGGATTTGAATTGATAAAAAGACCTTGTTTTTATAGGTAATTTTCTAATTTCCTGAAAAGTAAACATTACAAGCTAACATTTGAAATTAGAATTGGGACCATAAAAAGGCTGCCAAAAAAATATTTTAAATTTGAATTTAACAACTTAAAGGGGACCTATTCTCCCTTAGGTGAATGAATCCTAACCAAAATTTCCAAGACCTATTCTTTTCGAGGTGTTAAAAATGATAATTGCATTAATTAAATCATGATTCCCCTTTCAGAAATTGCAATTAATTAGGATTGTAGATGCATAAATGGGCCAATTAGAGGCTTAATTAATTCTAATTAAATTAGGGGACCCAGACATAGTGTGAAAATGTAATGGTGTACATTTTCCAACACTACACTATTTAAGGATGTCAAGCTCAATTGCATCAAAATCTTCAATTGAAACTTGGTTCATGAAATATTAAATCACATAAATGAAATAAGAAAAATCCCATGGGTTGCCAAGATTAGAACCAAATCATATGCACAGCACAGTGAAATTGATAGATGAACCCTCCTAGACACACTTTGAGAGCAAAGAGTTTGTTATATTTATACCATTAATAAATTAGGACCTTCTCAAGGATAGTCTAGAGGAATGAATAATTCATAAGTTGAAAGAAGTAGAAACACACTTTTTCCTAATCTGTTGACTAAGGATATTAAGAAGTTACATGATGCATCAACATTTGCAGTTAGAACTTATCTCATGAAATATGAAGCAAAGGTAATCAAATAAGAAAAAAACAATGGTTTCCAAGATAAGAACCAAATCATATGAACATAATGATATTGATAGATAGGACATCTCGAGAACACTTTTAGACCCTCCCAAAAACACTTTGGGAACAAAGAATTTGTTAGATTTGTAACTTGAACAAAGTGGAATACAATTTTCTTATAACCTATCCTACTTAGGATATTATGCACAATTAACATCTTTGTAATAGACAATCAGGTAAGGCTTGGGAAACTCAATTAAAAAAGTAAATTGACATATAAACAAATAAACATGCTTGATAGTTCCCACAATCTAATTTTGGCTAAATAACATTAAATTCTCTATCTATTTTTTTTTTTTTTTATATCTCAGAGGAGTATCCCCGTGACTAGTTGGGCTTCTCTTAAGTTTCTATTACTAGGAAAGACTAATCCCCTCTAGGTCGTGTGATTTCCCAGCACCTACCCCACAACACGTGTGGCTGGGTGAGTTGAGGTTTGAACCTATTGTTTATGTCTTTCAATGGCTTGACGAACCAGCCTACACCTCGGGGGCCTAAATGCTCTGTCTATTTATCTCATTGAGACCTTTTGTAAATTTTTTTAATTTTATTTCTTATGTATTGTTCAAATTCATTTTATGTCCATTTTATATAATGTTCAAATTTCCTTAATAATGTTCAAATTCTATATCCCTATTTTTTTGATATAATTATGAAGATGGGGAGTTAGTTTTTGTGTAAAATGTTATCTATAAAGAATTAGAAAAATAATTTTAGATTGTCATCAAGCAAGAAATTGGGAAAAAAATTGGTTGACTTATTGCATAAAATATGCCATTGATTTCTTAATTTATGATTAATACTTGAACTAAACAAGGGTTTTGGTATCTCTTGTAGCCTGTGATGTCATGATTGTCTGTTAGTGGTTGATGTTGGGTTGTTGGTGGTTTTTGAGTTATCTTTCTTGTAGCTTGTTGTTGTTGGGCTGATTATGCTTACTGATGTTATCATAAGTTTCAACTGTCTTCTCTTGTAAAGGGTTCTGGGCCCCTTCAAAACCCATTTTTTACCCCTAATCAAAACAAGGTTTTTGGTAGATGGAGGGTTGTGATAATTGATAAGGTATAAATAACCTCATGAATATGATAAGCCAAATACCCTTCCTTATTTCTCCCAATCACTTTTACCCTGCCAAATGTTTATTTTTAGGATTAATAATTGCTTACTTTTTGTAAAAAGATGTATAATATTTATTTCCTAAATCAATTGAAATTGGCTGACTACCGTTGATGTATGGTGTAGCATTCAATCTTTGTATAGGTCATTATGCATGATCTAAGTGAACTTTATAGAGGACTTCAACTGGTTGAGGATAAAGCTCTGGAAAACTAGGCATCGGAAATTCTGGAAGTGCATAATGGAACGAGTCTTTTAATGCTTTGTGTTTACTTTCTATTTAAAAACTTTATGGCTCCTCTCCGAGCCTTTTAAATGCTTTATGTTATGGACCTCATTTTGTTTGTTAGTTAGATTTTTGTTAGAAGACTTTTTCAATGGTGATCTTTCACCATTTGAAATCTAGGATTTTGTTAAGCAGTTTATTATATATATGTAACCGCTAGATACAATGAAACAATGATATTGTTATGCTATTATAATGCATTTTTGAATTATATCACTATGTTACACTTTTTCTAATATGAATAAAATAAGATTTTCTAGTCTTATTTTGAGTTACTAGTCCTATGTGATGGAGTTATAATGGATGGAATCATTTTGAAGATACAAAAGTTCATGTGATCTAAATTAATCATAGGCATACTCGAGAGCTGGCCACTCGAGGGAACTTTGTAGGATAGATAAGTATCTTTGTTTTCAATTTTGTTACTTTTATTTTGCATATGTTAAATGTGAATAAATGTTGTTTGAATGTGTCGAGCCTTGTTCAGGAAATGCTCCTACAACTTTTTCAGAGAGCTATCCTAGCAATATTTTTTGAACTGGTAAACGAATGTGTGGAAGTCTACATGGATGAATTCACTATGTATGGGTCAAATTTTGGTGAAGGCCTTCAAAATTTGAACAAAGTGTTGAAGTGATGTGATGACCATCGGCTATCCTAAGTTATGAAAAATTCCTAATAATGTTTGAACAAGGAATAGTGTTGGGACACCACATTTTAGCTGAAGGGATAAAGGTTGATCCTAAGAAAATCAAGGTGATACAACAACTTCTAACCCCAAAGACTCAAACTGATGTTAGAAGCTTCTTAGGGCATGCTGGATACTATCGAAGGTTCATAGAAAATTTCAACAAGATTGCAGCCCCTATGTTTTCCCTTCTCCAAAAGAATGTTGATTTTATCTAGACACCAGAGTGTCAATCATCATTTGAAATCATTAAGGAGAAACTCATTTCTGCTCTTGTCCTATGTGGACCTAATTGGAACCTTTCATTCCATATTTATGCAGATGCTTCTAATGATGCTATAGGAGTGGTTTTAGGTCAGGAAGATGAGAATGGGGGAAAGTATGCTATCTATTTCATCAATACAAATTTGACCCCCATTGAACGAAATTACACCACCACAAAGAAGGAATTTCTAGTACATGCAATTAAGAAATTTTGACATTATATCATAGGGTATAAAGTCATTGTGTTTATAGACCATTCAACCATCAAGTACCTAATGAAAAAACCTGTAGTAAACGGGAGGATAATCAGATGGTTATTGCTTCTACAAGAATTTAACGTGACAATTGTTAACAAAACAGGGAATTTCAACATAGTTGTATATTTCTTATCCCAGATCAAACAAGATGATGGAGATTGTGCTCCTATACAGGTTGAATTCCCAGATAAAAATTTGTTTTCCATCTCCATTAAAACTCCTTGGTTTGTTGGCATCACCAACTATTTGGCCACTTCAGAGTTTCCCCCAAATTACATCAAAACAGAAGAAACATCTTGTTCGAGAAAGCGCTCCGTTTAAATGGATTAATGGAATACTATTTTGATGTGGTCCTGATATGGTTTTATGACAATGTGTTAGGGAAAATGAAAGATATAGCATCCTTAGAGCTTTCCATGACGACCCCTCTGGAGGCCATTGTTCTACCAAGAGGACGTCCCATAAGATTTTGGGTGCGGGATATTACTAGCCCTCTATCATAAAGAAGTAAAGAAATATGTTTTACATTGTGATGAACGCTAGAGACTAGAAAGACCCACTGCATCCAATGAAATGCCTCTGCAACCTCAGGTAGTCCTTGAACCATTTTAAAAGTGGGGATTGGATTTTATCGGTCCTATAGACCCTAGGGGCTTCACAAGGGAAAGAGTACATTTTGGTATGTACCGACTATTTGACCAAGTGGGAAGAAGTTCAAGCTCTAAAAGTTGGTAGGGAAGAACAAGTAGCCGATTTCCTGTATAACAATATTTTTCTCAGATTTGGAGCCCCTAGAACAATTGTCACAAATCAAGGACCTCGATTTATGTCTAAAGTTCTATTAGCCTTCACTGATCATTTTCAGGTAAGCCATAAGAATTCATCACCCTACCACCCTCAAGCAAATGGTTAGGTCGAAGTCATTAACAGGGAGCTATAGAACATTTTAATAAAAATAGTTCATCAGGAAGGAAAGACTAGGCTAGGAAAATAATTGAAGCCGTTTGGGCTTATAACACAACTTGGAAATCAACCACCAGTTTTAGTCCATGCGAGTTAGTTTTTGGGAAGAAACCACTTCCACTCATTGAATTTGAACTCCAAACCTTGAGAACAACAATGGAGTTAGGCTTAGATCTTAAACGAGCCCAAGTTAAAAGAGTCTTACAGCTTAGTGAGTTAGATGAACTTCGTTTAGATGTTGTACACCAAACTGAGTTAATTCAACAACAATGAAAGGCATGGCATGATAAACATATTAAGGAAATAGAGTTCCATATTGGGGATTGGGAATTGTTATTTGATTCTCAATACAAAGATCATCGGGGAAAACTGAGGACTCATTGGTTGGGTCCATATGAAATTTCTGAGGTATTTGCAAATGGAGCAGTGCAACTCAATCCCATTGATGGTGACACTCAAACTCTGTTAGTCAATGGACATCAGTTACGCATCTACCATAAACCAGTTAACAGAGAAGAATTTACAAAGATGGTAGAAGTGCAAGGAGAAGTGCAATGCATTGATTTTGCTATGGCAGAGCCAATGGAATGTTCAGATTAATTGTTAGTCTAAAAAATAAAATTGCATGTGTATGTATTTGTAATTATTTTAGGGAATTTCCTTTTGAATTTTTCATCCTTTATACTTGGATAAATTCATTTCTATTTTGTAGGACTCATGATTAATCAAACACAAATTTTGGCGCATCTTGCTGCGATGTTCCAGAACTTATTGGCTCGATTGTTGCAGTGCTTCAGAACTTGCATACTTGACTGGTGCCATTCCCTATTTTTTTCTTGCAATCTAGTGCATCTTTCAATGATGCTCCAAAAAATCTAAGTCCAAAGTCCCTCATTTTGCTTCCTTCTTCCGGTGGCATCTTTCGGCGATGCTCTGAAATTTTGTTGTTTCTTCCTTCTAGCAACATCTTTCGATGATGCTCCGAAATTTTTTTTGTTGCTCCGGCTGCATCTTTCGGTGATGCTCCAAAAATTTTGTTGTTGCTCTGGCTGCATCTTTTGGCGATGATCCAAAATTTTTTTGTTGCTTCGGCTACATCTTTCAACGATGCTCTAGAAATTTTGTTGCTACTCTAGTTGCATCTTTCGGCAATGCTCTAGGAATTTCATTGTTGCATTCGAACAGTATCTTTCAACGATGATTCAGAATTTCCTTTTTCACTCTGGTTGCATCTTCCAATGATGCTTTGAAGTTTTACCACTTCACTTCTTCTTCTTTTTTTGATCCTAGGTGCATCTCTCAGCATGCTCCAAAAAAAAATTTCTTCATCCTGGCTGCATCTTCTAGCAATACTCTATACTTTTTGTAAATTATTTTCCTTTCCAAAAGCTTTGATATTTCCAACGTCATACACATGCCCATTATTAAATTTTTCCATTACCTTCAAAATCCATGCCCTACATTACCATCTCCTATCATAATAAATCAAAATTATTATGGCTATGTTTTTGTCATTATAATTCCATCATTAATGAATCGTCCCATCCACATTCATAATAAATTCATTTACCACCCCCCGCCATTCCATCTAATTATACTAATTACATCAGCAAAGGTAAGTGATTTTCAAATTGATGACGGGATGTAAGGGACGTACAACCTTTACTTTAAGTAGGTAATTATTTTGAATAAATATAAATAAATTGGCATGAACCACCACCCTTTCCAAACCTAGTAAATTGTGTGGATGTTCATTTGCTTGAAGTACGACAATTTTTGCACTTTTTCCCATGCAAAGGAATGATGAAGTACAACGAAGCTCAATTGCAACAATTAATGCATGTTCCATTAGTTGTATCAAGCACAAGTGATTGGAAAATTTACATTTTCTTTATTTTGCAATTCAGTTTTGTTTAAACAATTTTTTGAGCACTACGATATTTTATCAGAAATTGAGAAAATCCAGAAGAGAAAAATAGTATGGGAGGAGCTAAACGGAAATCTGAACTGGCTTCGGCAAACAAATTATTGGCGTTAAGCAATATTTTAGCATTGTTCTAGAAAGTTGGGTGGCTGGAATTCATAAAGAAATTTGAGGGACACAATGAGCAGCCAGTGAAAGAATTTGTAGAAAATTTTGTAGATGATCAATCTGTAGTACGAGGCAAGTGGTTTAAGCTAAGTCCTAAGATCATTTCTCATCTATCTGGTCTTAAAAATGAGGGTATTAATTTATCAAAAAACTATCAACATTTCTTATCAAAAAATGGTAGAGCTCTTTAGTAGGGAAGGGGAACCTCAACCTTTGTTGACTGTAAGTACTAGAAGGAAAAACAAAGAATTTCAAAGAATGTCCATCCCAGAGCCATGGAGAACAAAAAGTGGCTTGGATTATCAAATATTTCACTTGTGAAGGACAATGTGCAGTAATTGTAGGTCCACCTTTTCGCCTACTCACCCATTTGAGCCATGACGCTGAAAACTTCACACTTAGGGTTAATCTACTTGCATTTCTTTGTGATTTTGTTATTAACATGATAGAAATTTTAAAAATTGGTTTAGGACCACTTAAACACCATGACCTCAACCACTTAATTTGTAAACATCATTTCCAAAAGAAAAAAAAAAGTGGCAAAAATTTCTACAAAAAATTGAAAACCCAGATCCCATAAGACACTTTGAAGAGGGTGAGTCATCTAGGCAGGCACCTCGGAATGTGGAAGATCCTTCTTTTGAGCCTCAAGTTGCTTCTAAACCCTAGCATACCAAACTGGCTCCTGCCGACAAAGCATAAAAAATTTTACCCAACATTTCAGAAACACTGAGCCATCAAGAAAATGTAGAAATAATAAATTCAGAAGATGAGGACACCCCTCTTTGCAAGAAGAAAAAGAAGTCTAGAATAACATTTCCAACACCTCCTCCTTTAAGGAGAAGTAAGCGATTTTCTGCTAAAATCAGTGGTTTAGTAGCTAGTGATCAATTGAATGCCCCTAAAAAGAAAAGGCATGATCGATGATCACATAATGTGGAAGCCCAATCATTAGAAACTGAGGTTCAACCTTGTGAGGAAGAAACCAAAGGAAGTGAAAAAAAAGTCACTTAATCCCTTGAAGCCAAGAGGGAGGATATGCCACTTCAATCAGGACAACAAGAAGAAGGGAAACAATCACCACATAATTTGGGTGTTGAGGATGATTCTATGGAATGGTTATGTCCCCTAGTTGCTAATGTTATTGAACAAGGTGTATTTGAGGTGCCTAATGAAGAAAATATGACCAATGATGATGTAGAAATTCCAAGCTTTCCTTTTGCTACTAATACAAAGGTTGATTAGAAAGAAACAAAATTAGAGGAGTTAAAAGCATAAATTGTTCAATCGAAATGTCATTTGCAGAAAAATGAAGAACAAATCAATCAACAGCATGAAGAGATAGATATACACACTACAGTTTTGAAGAAGAGAGATCAGGAAATTGAAAATTTTAAATTCAAATAGAAAAAAAAGATAAAACTATTGAACAATTTCAATTTCAGGTGCAACAGTGGAATGAGGAAAGTAAAAGGTATGTGACATATTTGTCTAAAAAAGACAAACAAATCAAAAGTTTAACTAATAATTTTATGCAATTATTTATAGCTTTTGAAAAAGAAAAGGACAAACAAAAATATGAGCTTAATGTTTCCTTAAGAAAAATTGTTGAATTAGAGCAAGATTTGCAGGAGATTAGTGTTAAACCAATAATGGAGTCAAAAGAGATACAAATTAAACCAAATAAAATGGAATGGTTCCATATTCATATACCTCCATTGTTGGTTACATGGATGGAAAGGTGTTATTTTATGAAATAGGTAGGGATAGAGAATGCTAGACTGAAAAAAGAAATGGTTTTATTAAGAGTTATATGACAAACTCTATCAAGCCAAAACAGATGCCTTCCAAATTGGTGAATTAATGTTAGCCTAGAGAAAGCAATCTGAACTGTATTCCATGTTTTTGAATGAGCAACTATTAAGATGGAAATTATTGAGAATTTCCTACAATCTCCCACATGATCTGGATGATAAGGAGTTTGTAAAAACATTTACAGAATCAACTCCTGCTCAACAAGATTTATTATGTGAATTTTGTATCCACAATTTGTTTTTGGAAAAACATATAGATTTCTTTGTTAATTTATTTGTCGGTGAATTTTAGCTCAAGGCATTTATGTCCACCATGCAAAACCAGATTCAATGGAAAGAAAGGACAAGAGAGTATTCATAGGTAGAAAAGACTGTTGGACTTCAAATGCAGTATCCTAATAAGAAACCTTCTGCTTTTAAAACTTAATTCTGAAGCATTAAGATCAATGAAATTGTGAAAAGTAAGTATAATGATAACCTTCAAATCTATTTTGAGCATTTGAAAGTCCAGGGCCCAAAATTGATAAGAAAATATTGGAATGCTTGTGAAGAGAGGTGCACTCCTCTTCCTATTTCCCTTAAAAGGAGAGAGGTAATTTCACCTACTAATATTAAGTGGTCTTACAAAAGAGTAGAGGCATTGGCAGATATTTTGTAGCATCTTAAGACTAATTGGATGGGAATGAGGTATAGGCCTCCATTACTTCTTTCACTACCCCCTGCAGTGCATATTAATATAGATCAGAACCCTGAAAATGTACAATCATGGAAAGCAAGGGTCAGATTCAATGAGGGTTTCCTTAGAAATCCTGAGATTGGGACAAAGAAGCAGAAGATTCATACGACCTTAGTGCTAAGTATGAGGAGTTAAACAAAAATAGGGGAAATTGAAGGCAGAGGACATAGTAAAGAGCAGGAGGACCTACTGAAGCCTAGGAGGGGGAGAGTGTGATGAGGTATAAATAACCTCATGAATATGATAAGCCAAATACCCTTCCTTATTTCTCCCAATCACTTTTACCCTACCAATTGTTTATTTTTAGGATTAATAATTGCTTACTTTTTTGTTAAAAGATATATAATCTTTATTTCCTAAATCAATTGGAATTGGCTGACTAACGTTGATTTAATGGTGTAGCATTTAGTATTTGTACAAGTCATCATGCACGATCCGAGTGAACTTTAAAGAGGACTTCAACTAGTTAAGGATAAAGCTTTGGAAAACTAGGCGCCATAAATTCTGGAAGTGCATAATGGAATGAGTCTTTTAATGCTTTCTGTTTACTTTTTGTTTAAAAACTTTATGGCTCCTCCTTGAGCCTTTTAAATGCTTTATGTTATGAACCTCAATTCGTTTGTTAGTTAAATTTTTGTTAGAAGACTTTTTCAATGGTGATCTTTCACCATCTAAAATCTAGGATTTTGTTAAGCAGTTTATTATATATATGTAACCACCAAATACAATGAAACAATGATACTGTTATGCTATTATAATGCGTTTTTGAATTATGTCACTATGTAGTTACACTTTTTCTTATATTAATAAAATAAGCTTTTCTAGTCTTATTCTAAGTTTTTTTTTCTGTTAATAGTTAGATATTAGTTGATAGTTGTTGTCATTCAAACTTTACAGTTTTATTGCAAGCATTTCTTTCTAGATAATTTATACGCTTTCTAGTTTAATCATTTTATGCTTTCTAGTTTAATGATTTCATGCTTTCTAGCTTAACACAACTTTATGCTTTCTAGTTTAAATGGCCTTTTAGTTTGAGTTATGTTTACAACTGTTCTAACATTCAAAAAATCTAGGAGAGTTAGTTGAGATGTTTCCTATTGCATACAACCATCGAACACTACCCAGTCAATATATTTCATGCATTTTCAACTAAAGCGATAGGACCTCACGATAGCCTGTCAATAATGGGTCTTTATTTCGCTACATCATTGGTTCATATTCTTAAGGATTAGCTTGTTATCATATATTATAATGAAGAAGAAAAGAAACATTCAGAGAAAACAAACATGTCGATACACAGATTGGGTGAAGTTCCCAACATTATCTGTGAAAAGAAATCTCCAAAACACCATTACCAAGGTGATCCCACAAAATTGGTTTACAATTCCTTTGAGGAAGGAAATTTGCAAAAATGCTAATGAAGAATTTTTTTTTGGTTTTTATGGGTACGCTCGAAGGGGGGGTTCGCATGAACCCAAAAAGGGGTTCGCTCGAACCCCCCCTTCGAGCGAACCCCTTTTGTGATGTCATTTTTTTGGCACGTTTTTGTAAATGAAAACAAAGGAAATTTTCAAAAAAGGGGTTCGAGTGAACCCCCCTTTGCTCGAAGGGGTCGAGGGGGGTTCTCTTGAACTCCCCTTTTTTTCCTTTCTCCCCCTCTTCTACCAAATTTTTGCAAAACAATTCCTTTCAAAGCTTGGTTTGAGGATGAAAATGGAGGAAACTACATAGACCCAACTAGATGATGGTAGTCATCAAAACGAGCTATCCATTGAATATTATTTTAATATGTTTTGCTTCTATTATGTATTTTTTAGTTAAGTTTTTCACTGAAAATCAAGAACTTTGTTTTGCACATGGAAAAATATTTGATTATAAAAAATAAATAAAAAAATATCTACACACTAGATATTGATGTCCCTAATCCAACAAAAAAAAATTGAATTTTGATACATACAAAAAAAGTTATGTGTTAGCAAGTAAATCATGTCTAAGAAAAAAACTTTCAATGAAATGCTATGAAACCAATTGCATGCACTAGATATCATAGTTACAAATCTAAATTCGAAAAAAATAGAATTGTATCCTTCATAGAAAAAAGTTATGTGTTAGCAAGTACACATCACTCTTTAAAATGGTGATTTAGGAGTAAAAACTAGTTTTTGAAGGAGATGGAAAAATAAATGCAATCTAATTCCAATTTTTTAAAAAAATATATATTTAGAATCTATAGAAAAAATGTCACAAATCACTAATTTGCATCATCTTCAAATTCCTCATGGTTTAGCAGCTATACATGCTCGAAAGTGAAGATTTAGTTAAAAAAAAATCAAATCAATGTCCAGTTTGGCCAAAAATTGTAAACCAGTATTGTGGGATCACCCACCAGGCAACATGAAAGCAACATACAATACTTCATCTACCTCGGCTCATGCAGAGAGCAATGCTTAAATGACCACCATTGAACAAAATAGAAGTCTATGGTTCAAAACTTCATAATGTAAAGAACACTAACAACAAAGTAACATAATCGCCTCAATAGGGGGCATTTGAAAGTCTTCCCAGCAAGTGACAAAATGAAATTCTAGAGCATTTTTAGAATTCTTTTTACAAAATCTATAAAAATATCTCAAAAATATTATCACAAAACATAAACCACAACTATGTCATCCATTTTCCAAAAAGTATACCTCATAATTTTCTACATATCCATAAAACATCTTGCTCCATCACTAGCACAAACTAATTTGTTTTTCCTAAAATGGAAGCAACTTTAAGTTTTAGTAGAAGACTAAAATTTAGAGATACTGGGATTTTTATCTTGCATGGGGGCCACTTGCACCATAAAAATAGTAGTAACCCCTTACATGGGACTCTGCCACTCCAAATTAATAAAACCAATCTACCTTTGCACAAATGAAAACACAATAGTGGCTACATGATTACCACTAACTTGTATGCAATCTTTACTTGCCTATCATAAACATCAAATTCTCATACATCTTCTGTTAGGGCTACTAGACCAGGGGTCCCAACTAGGCTAGCATTTACTAATTTCAGTGTGGCGGGATGAAGAGTGTTGTTGTGTTTCACTTTTGTTTATTTCCATAATAACCAATTAAGAATAGGATATTTGCTATTTATTAATTTATTAAAATTTTCAATTTTTTAGAGACAAATATTTATAGTTTTTCTTTTTTGGAACCACTGTGATTATACATAATATAATGATATTTATTATTGTATATAATATTTTATATATATATTGTATATAATAGTATTTATTTGTATTATGATTATAATTAATATTATAAATATAAAATAATAAAATTAAGGATAAAATATAATAGTAAAACATATTCATAATTTAAATTTTATATAAAGTACATATATAATCAAATAACAAATATTTTTTTGTTAAAATAAAATTGATTTTAAAAATATTTATTAATTGATTATATATGTACTTTATAGAAAATTTATATTATTATTATATTTACTATTATATTTACTATTTAGCTTTTTTATCGACAAGTTGGCACTTTACCCTAATATGTTATTTCACCTCACTACAATATACCTCACTACAATATGCTTCTTTGTTTTATTCAGTTTTATTTATTTTTAATTGTTTTGTTTTAATAAGTTTTATTAGATGTAAAAAAAATGGCTATTATTAGTTAATTACTATTATATTTTATATTTAGGTTTTTAATGGTATGCTATTTCACCTCACTACAATATGTTTCTTTGTTTTATTCAGTGTTACTTTATTTTTTTAATTGTTTTTTTAATGAGTTTTATTAGATGTAAAAAATAATGTCTATTATTAGTTATTATTAGTTATTTTTTTAGTATGTTGTTTCTATGTTTCCTTCATTTCTTCAGTTTTATTTGGTTTTTTTTATTGTTTTCCTATTTTAATAAGTTTTATTAGATGTCAAAAAAAGGCTATTATTAGTTTGTTTTAATTTTTTTCATAAGCTTTCTTGCTATAATCTTTGTATTAAGCTTTCTTAATAGATACTTTGTTTTTCAAAGAATTCTACAAAGTTTTCTTTCTGTGTACGAGAGTTTGTAAGTTTTTTTAATTTGCTATTTTTTTTGTGGGCTGCTAACTTCTTTGCAAATATGATAGTTTGTTTTGATAAATGATTTTCTAGATGAAACAAACCTATCTTATGAATAACCCTATTTATGGATCCTTTTGTATTGTGTTATGTTACAAGAATTGTAGTTGGTTGCTTTGAATTTTAAGATAAAGGTGCTTCAATATTCTTACCGAATTATTAGCTTTCTACCTATTGTCTCAATCTATTCATCATTGCTCAACTACTTGTTGGAAGCCTTGCTGTGATTTGACATCAAACAGGTACATTACTTTTGGCTGCAATTTCCTATATTTTTGTCATTTAAATAGTATTGTTTAATGTTTCAATGTATTTCCACCAGAAAAAATAGGATAAGAATCTCTTGTTGTGGTCACGCTCCCATGCTTTATTAATTTAATGTTTACTTAACCTCCATCTAGAACAAATCTCTTAGCTAGCATATGAATAAACCTTTGACTGCAACCAAGAAGACTAGATCATGAGTTCACTTTCCATACAACAATTCTCTATTGTTCATTACTGACTATTTTGTATTCCTCGCTTCTAACAAGTGATACCCTTCCATTTGTATTTTTGTTTTTGTATAGAAAAATGGATGCCAAAGAGTTGATGTTTATTATTTTCTTTGTGAATTCATTCTGCAACAAATTATAACAATCCACAAGATGTGGCTACAACCTATCATGGTCTTAAGTTGGCACAAGTCAAAGGCTATAAGAAAGTATGGCTTGAGGGGACTCTCTCAATATCATCAATAATTTGAAGAATTGTGCTACCCCTTCATGGACTATTGATTCTTTGATTAGGGACTCAATTGATATTCTTAATTCTTTTGATGAATATTACATCTCTCATATTTTGAAAGAGGGTAACATATTAGCTGATGTATTCGCTAATCTTGGAGTTAGAGGTGTTAGAGAATGGGGTTTGAATGACCCTCTCCCTATAGAGGCAATAGCAAGTATTAATCATGATTGCCAAATTTAAAATGGTTGAGGATTTATTATGGCTTGCAGCTTGCATGACTATCTTCACATGGACGATGATTATGTGGAGGGATGGGAAGCCATATTTGAAATGAGCAAATGGTATGATGGCTGATATATGTAGGGAACGAAACTCTAGGATCATAATTCTATCTTGCCTCAATTCCGTTTTCACATGAATTTTTGGCATTCTTTGCATCGTCTTCTTCAGGTTTCTTCTCTTTGCGTTTAGAGCTCTCAAGATTATAGACTCTACAAATTCTATAGACATGGGAGGTGATAGGAACCACACAGAGCCCTTCTCCTACGAAGCTGCTAAGAAGAAGTTGGAGGTTTGGCAGATGTTCGAGAAAGGAGGGTTGACTCCATACCTGGAGAGATTGCATGGTAATAATCCACATGCTATGACATTGTTTGTAAAGGCATGGAACAACAAAGTGCTGAAGTTGGGCAGAACGAATTTTGATGTGAATGAAGAGTTTATAGTAAATATCATTGGGTCACCCACAGATAGTATGAAAGTTTTCAGAGACAAGGAGTCACAAACTACTATGCAAATTTTCTTCAAGGGGGATGATGCTAAGGACTTGAAGATGACAAAGAGTGGGGGTTACCAGAGGAGTTCTCTCAAGGTGTTGTGGGGAGATGTGACCGAGGAACTCATGTGTTATATCACCCTGGAAGGATAATTCTCTACGGTAAATGCTTACCACTTCTTTATGTTTAATCATTTCTGCCACAAGAAAATAATTTCTTTTCGCTATTATCTCTTGGAGTTGTTGGATTTTAGTCTCAAGGACCATAAGAGAAACCCCAAAAATCTAGTTCTGCATGTGGTGTTAATCCTTTTAATTTCATAGTATGCTAAACCTTTTGAGGTAGCTAAGTTGATTGCTACCCTTAAGGGTAAGCAGGAAAAGTCGGTGGAGGAGTATGAGACAGTCATTGAAGAAGAGTCGGATATTAAAAAAGGGAATAAGAGAAAAAATATCTTGGAGAAGGAGTCAGATTCTAAGGACTATTTGGACTTTGTCCTGGACTCTCTTGCTTCTATGGAGGTGGGTCCACAACCCCCCGTTGTGGGGAAATCTAAGAAAGGGGTGTCGTGCCCTAGTAAGGGTTATGAGACTTGCAGCGATGAGGTGGCTACTAATTTTTTGAGTACTGTCTTGAAGGAGAAGAAAGCTTTGTATGGTGAGGCATCATCACTGCCCCCTGTGACTAAGCAGAAGGAGTTAGAGGTGGGAAGTAAAAAGAAACGAGTTTTAAGGTCTACAAGTCAAATGCTAGAGAGGGACTCTCCTCTCACAATCATAGGCAGACAAGATGTTGATGATACCTCGGTTGTAAGCTTAGATTGATGTAATACAAGGTGGTGGAGAACCCTAGAAAAACTCAAACTGATCAGATACAAACAACAACCAACCCTTGAATCTCTAAACACTCAATTTGAATCAAGCTTTCACCAATAGGCTTCTAGCCTTCAAAAATCAACCAATGGAGAAATATTTTAGAGAAGGCCTTTCAAATAACTTCTAGACACCCTCTAAGACTCATAACATCACCCCACACAACATCCCAATAGATTCACCAAGACTTCTTTGAC
The DNA here is from genome assembly GCA_007258455.2 of Sequoia sempervirens. Classification (NCBI taxonomy): domain Eukaryota; kingdom Viridiplantae; phylum Streptophyta; class Pinopsida; order Cupressales; family Cupressaceae; genus Sequoia; species Sequoia sempervirens. Next base: position 78,575 of record VDFB02293975.1, on the reverse strand, counting down.
ATAAAACAAAAAACCTTTATACTACCCTATTTTAGGGCTACTTAATTAGCCCAATTTAACAAAGGAGGTCCCTCCTAATCATCTTCCCTTCACAAAAACTCATCAAACAGTCATAAGTTAGGTGTCAAAACTTCAAATTTCAACATTTGTTTCCACATTCAAGGTTTTTACAATGCTGATCTCACAAACCCTCCATTTATATGCAATACACTAGGGTTTTAATGAAAGTCATATCTCTAGGGATTTCCGAGCCTCAAAAAATCATCCAACAGTTTCTAATATGTCCGTACAAGCTTATCAAACCCTTACAATGACATTCCCATTGGTATTTAGACAAATCCTTTCTTAAAACCTTCATTTTCACATAGAAAACCACAATTACCAGCCCTAGGGCTTGACTCCAAACCACACAACTCACTTTATTTTTCTTCCTAAATCATCTAAACACCTTCCTATCCTTTGGTAAGCCATTCCTCTGAGAAATATGATCATATAGTAAGAGGAATGGCCATTTACATTATCAAATCACAAAGCAGCAGTTCACTGGTTTTTACCAGTTAGTCACAGAGAATGAACAAAATCTCCCACAAAACTTGATATTAGATCCTCAGAATTGATGTGATGGAATTCTAACACATGCTATTAAAATATGTAATGAATTTCAAAGCACTAGCACTTCGTACAAGCCCGTACAGTTACAAATAATTTTAGAATTATAGTGAAATTGACAGAAAATGTGTTGTATTATGTTGGAAATCTCTCAATACAGTCTTCAAAAACCAAGCCCGAGCCTTCAAAATCCTTTAAATAAATTTTCCCACCAAGTTTCAACTTCCCAATGTACATAACCAACTTTTAAATTCTAAGACCCTTAATATTCCCTTAAACTGCATTTTGAGAACTATTTGGTTAACAACATTTTTGCATTATTGTGCAACCTTTATCTATTTGATACCTACGACCCAAACACCAAATTATTACATAAAATATTATCTCCAAAGACCTTATTAAACATAAACAAAAATTTATCACCCCCAAACTAACCTAGACACACTCAAATTCACCTTGCTACATTGTCACCAAATCAATTTTTGCATTATGGTTGTAGGTGCTTGTGCACCATAGACTTGTAGAAGAAAGGTAAGGTTGTGGTTGCTGGTGGACAGGATGTTGTGGATACCCTGACTATGGACCTGGATCGGTTGAAGAAAAGAAAGGTTGTGGCTGAGGAGATTGTGGATTCCATTCGCAAAATCAAAATGTCGGTTGCTGCTAGGAAAGGTAAGGAAGTCTCTGCTAGTCAGGATAAGGTAAGCTCCTTAATTTAAGGAGGAAGATGCTACAGGAAAGGGGGTTTTTAATTTTGATAGGGAAGATATCTCTGATGTTCTGGGAATTGCTAGAGAGGGTTCCATTATTTTATTCAAATTGTTCAAATGGTTTTTTCATGAACTTAATATGATAAATGTCAATGTACGGGGTAAGATGAGTAAGGCTAAAGAGTCCTTTGTTCAAAACTAGATTGATGAATTGTTTAATTCCTTGAATATTGTGGTGGAGGAAACTCTTAAGATGAAACATAATCTGGAAGGTAGAGTTCCCACCCTAGAGGATCAATTGGAGAAAAATTGTGTTAGCATGGTCAAGGATGGGGAGGTGACTAAGTCTAAGGTTAACTTGGAATTTTTTGGTATTACTTCTCCTTTTGTTAGTGCCAAGAATCGCAAGGAGACTGTTCATGCTGATGAGTTTGGTGTTGGTGGCAAGTTGATGGAGGAGGTTTTTGTTGATAAGGGTGGGAATAAGAATAATGTTTTGATTAATGAGGTGAATACAGATGGGCCTGGGGATAGAACTAGAAACAAGACTAAGGCTCAGGCTGGGGCTCCTGATAAAGCACTGTCTAATGTCTTGGATGATGCTCAGAAGGTTGTAGTGAGTGAGGTGGAGGCTGCTGATATCTTGAAGAACATGTAGTACTGTTGTTTGGGGTCCTCCTTTTTCGCTATTGTTTTGTTGTTGGTTCCTTGTGTATGGGCTGATATATACTTATTGTAGTTTTATTTAGTTTCAACTACTTTATTTTGTAAAGGGTTTCGAGGCCCTTCAAAACCCATTTTTTACCTCTAATAAAAAACAATCCACAATATGTCACATATATTGTACAAGGAATAATATTAGGAAAAAAGGTAGGAAGTGTAAAATACCTAGATTTCATATAATTTTGTGAAACAACAGTTATTGATTTATGTCTTATGTTGAAGTCTTCTACAACTCCTTTGAATTTGTCCTTGATACTCTATTAATTTTTTAGTTTATTGTGAAGATTATAAATTTATTTAGTTTGTTGTGAATAAAAAAAATAGGCCAACGATATGTAAAAATCATACAAAGAGCCAAGTCTTGAAAGGACTGACAATTCCTAACCATGTCAATCGAATGTAGACTTTATTAATAGAATTGACTCAAAAAAATAGTTAGTTTTGTTGATAGTTTGGATGACAATAGGATATATTACACCATACCCAATACAAATTGCAACAACTATAATCAAAAGAACAGTCCATGGTGGATTCATATTGCAGAGATGACCACTAAGAAGACCAAGAAGACTAAGATAATACCCAAGTACAATTTTTAATGTGTGTGAATGCAAGAAAAAATTCTATGGTTTAGCCTTATTAGGTAGTTTTGTAGTGGAGTGAAACCCAACATGTGATTATCTTACAATACAATGTTCCCATGACTCACTATTAAAAAAACTTACCACTATAAAAGGAGTACATTTACCTAGATTAAAACATCTAAATTGAAGCTTAGGAAATTTATTATTTCCAAGTAGAAGTAGAAAATTGTGCCCATGTAAGGTAGGCATTTATTTTTTTGGTAAAAGTAAAATCAAATTGCTCAAAGGATATTCCATATCCGTGCAAAAACAATAAACAACGTGCCTGTTATTTAGTTTCAATGGATTTATTTGCCTCAATTCATTGTGTTTAACAAATTCTATATTATCAATGAAGAAAACACAACCAATTCCTATAAGAATTTGCAAAAATGACCCTTTTTCTTATGCAAAATTATTCCTCTACTAGCTCGATAAATCTATTTAGTGATAAACTATACATCATTGAATTATTTATAGAGACCTACCAAACAAATTAAAACAAGAAATTGCTTGTGATAAACACATGATCAGGTATCCCATTAAATGATTTAGAAAACATGTAGGAAATAATTTAGTTAAACATGATCATACGGTTTACTAAAATAAAAAAGAGGTGGCAGATCGAAGGGGGAGCTCACATTTATTGCACTCGTTCCTATAATTCTGCTTTTTTAGCGGGTCCAAATAGAGAGAAATTGCCTAGCCCAAATCATAGTTGCAAAGACAACAACAATAATAGTATTGGGACTAAATTCCACGAAGACATGGATCTGTGTAAAGAAGATACAAAATTGATCTTCATCACTTTTCTCTCCTTTCTATCTCCGTACATTTGAAAGATCTAGAGCATCCCAGAGTCCTTTCATCTCTCATAAGAGCTTGCAGCCATTGTCGGGGTTATCATTGAATGAGAAAGAGGCAATACTTTTGAAGAACTTAAGTAGTTGACCTTTTTAGATTGAGTAAAATAGCCAATTTGCTGACCGTCACTGGTTGAAGAATTTGACAATGTAATCACCTGGTGATAGCAACTTAATCAACTCCTATTGAAAAGTCTACTTCTTGTTCTATTGCAGTTATTTTATCTTTTTGTTCACCATATGTCTCCTTCACATACATCTCGTATATTTCAATGCCAAAATAGATACATTTTCTCTTACAATTTTTTCTAGGTTTACTTTATGTGTATTTAGACTACTTACTCCAATCTTTTCTGGGTTTACTTTCTATGTATTTAGACTATGTTACTACAAAAAATTTAGCAAGTGTGAGATGAATTCGAAAGTGACATGAAAATGACAGCTTTCATCATTTTTTTGGACTAGCTTTGAGGTAGGCAATCTACATTCAACCCATCTGATCAACAATTAGATCAACTATTTTGAGTTATGGTTGGGACTTCAACTATTCCATTTACATCAATGGTTGCAATTTGAGAAGCTATATTTTTTCCCAAAAATATAGTAGCTTTTTCCTTTTGCACTCTGTTCAGAGTGGAAAGATCATTTTACCCCTAGCTTCTTTCTAATTAGATGACCATAAATCAGCTAAATGTGGAACTTGAAATGGTGAATCAAGCTATAAATGGGATAAATATTGAATCATTCATGGGTTAGAGAGATTGTCAACCATCCAGGGTGACAAAATCCAACCAATAAGGAACTTCACCAACCACATTGATCTGGTTCTCTACTTTTGATCTGATCTAGTTCTCCACTTTCAATCTGGCCTCCACATTGTTTTGATTCACTACTTTCAATTTGGTTATCCATTCTAAATGTCAAACCAGACAATACGAACAATAGCAGCATATTCTCATCAACAACTTGTAACTTTCTTTTGTAGTGGATTCATTTAAATATTTGAATAATATAGTGGGAGAACCTTGATCGAGTTCACGAGAAATAATTCAAGATATTGATATCCATATTTTGTCTAAAGTGGGACACACATGATGGCCTTTTAAGCTAGAAAATAAGAAGCTTCTACCAGATGGGGCTACTTCTTTCCTATAGAGTCAAGAGAATATAATTTGCATTGATTCTAAGTACTCACAAAGTATTTAAAAAATGGACTTTGATATTGCTTTCCAAGTGATTCCTCACCAGAAGTGATTTAGGCTTATAACAATGCCATTATAGTAAATACTAATACTTTAAAACTCAGTAAAATAATATAATTGCATCCAATTTAATCTCCTATTTTCCAAATTAAGGACCTGGATAAACCATCATTTAGTTACCCAAAGACCTCTATATAGCAAATAGAAGTAAATTTTCAAATATACCAGTTTGCTAGTACTCAATACTATTTAGAAATTACATTGCCAAACTCTCTAGAACCCGCTACATACTCAATGCAAAGCAGTTCTGGTACAAGTCCTACTTTGGATTCTCCCATGAAGCAATCAATTATTACTTATTCAATATCAAAATTTCCTTCTTGAGAATGATGTTGGGTGAAAATTCTATAATCCCTTTTAACAAATTACAAAACTTAATTTCAACCATAGTTATGTGAGATGGAATCTCTCCTCTCAAAAAGGGGAGGCACCCTTCTTACTGCTTATTGAAACTAAGGAAAACTAATCAAATATTTACAATAATGTACAATATAATAATGGTATGGAGGTGTGTCACATTTATGATTCTCTTTTTTTTTAGAGAATATGTTTTACAATGTTTCATGATTTTTATCTTTGGATGCAATACAACTTTAAATAAAAACTAAGCAATAATTCCAATATTCCTAAATTTTCAAAGAAAAGTCTAGGAATACCAATATAATAAAAGATAAGTAACAAGAAAGCTCACAGAGGCACAAAATCATTCTGTAGTTTCTGATAGTGAATTATTTTTAAAATAGTAACCAGCATTGTAAAAGAAGCACAAATGCTTCGATATACTTCACAATTAGACCCATGAACAACATGAACAATTATAAGCACAAATTCTTATAGACAATTCACCAATATTATCATGAATTTCAAAATTTCAAGCAATAGGTGCAACACAGTCTACACAAATTTACTCAAAATCCCTTCAATCTCAATTACTAAAAACTGTCAATTCAATCAAATAACAAGATAATTGTCCCAACAAAAAGTTTGGTGTGCAACTTAGCTTTTTTATTGATCAAAAATAGTTTCACAAAAATGAACTCAAAGTTTCAAAATTGCTTTACAATTGGGCAACACTTTGTTGCATAAGATAAAAGTAAATAATAAAAATGAATCCTCTCATATTTATAGATAGGAGAGGAGAGCTAATCTAGGAAAAACCATAACCAACTATTGACTTATTCAAAGGTGTTATCCATGAATGTAGGAGAGAATCTCCATTTTTACATGTAATTACATTTTTCAAAATGACATGTAAAATGTCAAAACTTATCTACATAAAGCATAGAAAAAGGCATGGGAACTATCTAACTCTGGGTATGTAAGAATGTTTTTATGGTTCCTTGCTCTTGGCTTGGAAATCTTCATACTTCTTCTTGATCTCCTACATGGTCTCCTCATCTAGTCCAATGGTGTAGTCAATGATTGTGTGAACTTTTGTGATTGACTTCCTTGCAATGAAGCAGATCTTTTTGCACCTATTGAGATGCCTTTTGAGGTTGTCCAAAGTGAGTTGTACATCACACAAGGCATGTACATTGAAGTTGTTGAAAAGGCTTCATCTTCTACTTGCTTTTGAATAGCTTCTTTGAAAATATGGGAAATATCACTCGCTGGGAGGAAAGTATGATTGTCATCAAGGAGTTTTCCCGACAACTCTTCAATCCCATTCACAATAACAATACGATGTCCTTTGACATCTCCTTGCACTTGTTGTATGTCTTTGATGAGGGCCTTAATAACCTGTATGCACTTAAGAGACTCTTTTATTTCCACATACTTTTCTTTGTCAAGAATAACCCCAACTTCCACTAGTTTGCTCATTTTTTTCTCCTTCATTTGTAACCAAAATCCGAGACTTCGTTCCATCTCTTTTTGTTCCATGGAAAGTATTCCTTCTATTTTATCCAATTCCAACTTCATCTTGGATACTTGGGCAATCTTTTCATCAACAATAGTTATGAGTTGTGAGCCTTGCTCTATTATTTTATCAATAAACTCATACAACACTTTACCTTTGGAGTAGTACTTTTCCACTTTCTAAACTGTTGGTTCTTCAACATTCATCATAGCCATTGGTTGAACATTTTCTGAGGTCCCCGTGATCTTCCTCAAAACTGATGCATATTTTTTTGCTCTTTCTTTATACATGTCTTTGGCATTCTCCATCTTATCCAATTTATCTGCCAATGTATTAAGAGAAACTTGGACATCTTCTTTGGTGCTTGTATTAGTAACCTTCCCAAGTTGAATCCTTTTCACAATGTAATCTTCCATAATTATCTCAATCTTATCTTGTGGAGGTGCTACAACATCCACATATTTATAACCTGATTTATCCACATGTAGTCTAGAATTAATCTTTTCCTTTTTCTTCCCTTTGGCTTTTCGAAGTACTATCCCTTCAAGATCTAGCTCATCTGGAGAAACCATTTGTTTCTTACACTTAGATAATTGTGACATTAACCAAGGAGGAAGAAATGAAGTTTTACCTGCTTGACCAACTACCAATTCTTGTGTAATAGCCACATCTGTAGAAACAAGTGTTGTGGTAACAATTGGCATTGTGCCAGTCATGATTGCACTAGGAGTTTGCAAACTGGGTGGATCATGCAATGATTCCTTCATAAACTGATCAAAATCAGCTTGGGAAGAAATATCATATGATGGCAAGGATATACTTGGGATAGATGATGGGGAACCTAAGGAAACATCAATACTTTGCAAGATGGATCCCACAAAGGAAGTGGAAATAATTGATTATGCTGATGGAGGAATAGTTACCCTCAATTCATGTAAAGTAGTTGTAGGAGGAGGTGAAGTAGGAAGAGGTGATGGAGGAGAAGTGGGAATTGGTGGAGTATGACATGTAGTGGTAGTAACAAGCGATGATGTATGAGGTGAATTTTCAACAATGTTCTCATGGGGAGATAACCACATTTCCTCATCATGCATTTCTTCTTCCTCATTACCTTCCTCCTCTCCTTGATCCTCTTCTGACTGTTCATCTTCTATAGACTCTTCATATTCTTCACTTTCATTCCCTTCTTCTTCTTCTTCTAGTTGCTCCTCAGATGCAATTTCTCGTTCCTCTCCAGATGGTTGTTCTTCCTCAATAGCCTGCTCCTCTTCAGTTGCCTGTACTATACTTTTTCCACAAGTGAATTTAATCTTAGGATCTCTATGTGAAGAAGAGGGGGCAATAACAAATCTATGCTTGGTTCGAAGTTCTTGCTGGCGGTTAGCTTCACCTTCTGGTGTATGTCCCTCAGACTCTATTCTAAAGGACTTCAATAAAAAATGATGCCTCTGCAACCGTTCACTTGTGTTGTGTAGAATGGGAGAAATTCTTTCCCTAATGGAAATGCTCTCTTTCTTGGACCACTGAATTAGAGGGGCTTACTGGAAATCTCTTCCTCATATGTAGAGTCCAAAATGTCACTGGGATCTTCAAAATCCTCTGGAATATCAACCAAGCCCAAATCCTTAATCTACTCCACAATTAGTCTACAAAATTCCATTCTTCTGGTGTCTTCTTCATCTCTAAACTTTGTTCATATGTCTTCAAAATGATGAACATGAATATGAACCTTCTTGATTTTTCTTTTTACATCCCTATATCAAAATCATGCCTAAACCTATATGACCTTATGTTCATAATCTGCATCTTAGTTGCTACTAACTTAACCTTTTATACACATTGAATTGAGTACCTTCCAATAGCAATTGGGAACCTAAAGCCTAGTTTGTGAATTTCCCAGTGTTCCTTGTGTACTGTAATCAACTATCTGCATAATTCCATCAAAAACCATCTGTTAGAAGGATATCTTGGAAACATATATGGGCATCCTATATAGCACCCTACTCTTAACCATGTAGAAGTAGGAAACTACAAGAAAATAGATCCAAACTTGGTGACAACTTTCCATGCTTTGTCAGACACTCTCTTCTTTTATAGAGTTGGATCAAACATAAAAATAAATGGCATGAAGAAAGCGTCAGTGACTCTCTTGAAATGCTTGATACTTCCTCTCAAAGTGATTTGAGAGTAGAAATCATATACTGACACAACACTTATGTTTTCTTTCATTGTCAATTGTGGAAATTGTCTCATGACAACAACATACACCAAGTAGGAATTCATGTAGAACTTCAAGATTGTTTGCACATTGATTAGTTGCTCATGAATCTCATCACTAATATGTGTACCCCAGTCTATGTGTTCCTTCTTCCTCTTGATGATTCAAATGTACTCAAACATCCAATCTTGAAAATTAGATGATACAGGTAAAAAATTCACCCTGCTTAGAAGAGTGATCATGTCTCGAACATCTTCCTTGAAGTCACTTTGTGGAAGACCTTTGGGCCATCAAGCAATGGCGGGCCTCAGAGTCTTCAACCATTGTGATTTGATCAATTGTTTGGATTTGTTTTGATCTTTTTCGTAAGCCTCTTGACCTTGTTGAATGGAAATACTTGTATACATTTCCATGTTTGGAACATGGAAAACTATGTCAAAGAATTATGGATCCAATCTCATCATAACTTTCCTAGAAGAGTCTCTTACACTCCTATCATCCTTGATATAGTGTGAGGCGACTTGTAAGACAAATTTGGGGCAGTGAGAAGCAACTAGAAATAAAGCCACTCAATGAAGATTACGATGGACAATTGCTTGCAAGTCTCCTTCCAATGGCTACTTTTTTGTTCTCTTTACAAAGTCCTCCATGTCAAGGTGACCAATTTTCATGTCCTTGATCTCATTGATCTTGGAGGTCACAATGGTGGCAAGGTAGAGATACTTGTACTTCATTTTGTATTTTTTAGATGATGAAGGAGATTCTTTTGTTGTCATTAAGATCACAAGAGATCATTGAAAACCACCTTTGAAGAATACCTGATAAGAATTGAAGGTAACTGCAAGGAAACATGGATTTATTCAATGTTAGGAGCATATGCATTACAAGAGAAAATGGGATGTGTGAAACTAAGCAAGCACTTTGGATTGAGCAGACATGAGCTATGAAGCACAAAAAATGGAGCAAAAGCAAAAAGAATAAAGTACGGAAAGCGATTTGGAATGATTTTGAGTATTAGTGAAAAATTTTGTTTTTTGTGCAAGGGCGCTGAAAATCAACACCTTTACACTTGGAAGAACTGAATTTCATGTAATGGTGCTAAAAATAGCACTCTGGCATGTTCTAGGAAGGATTTGGAAGATTCAATGTATGAGCACTATTTTTCAACGCCTTGACAACTCAAAGAAAGGCAACTTAATGTATTTGTAGTGAAAAACCCCGCTTTTACAATTACTATAAAATATAATGATTGACATGCCAAGGAAATGAAAATCACCGCCATTGCATGAGATAAAATGTTTCAAGTTTGTGGGAGCGGTGATTTTCACCGCTACTATGCAAAGGAGTTGGCAATCATCGTCATATATGTTGAGGCAGTGAAAATCACTACTTCAACAAATAGAAAGGACCTTGTGATCCGAGGGATATTTTCAATGGAAATTGAAATGTCCCCAAATCTCCATATTTTTGTACCATAAAGAAGAGCTCAGCGTCCTGATTCCAACGCGACTCGAACGGAGCAAAAAGGAGTCTGTTTGCACAAGTTATGGCCAGTCAAAGGCAGGGTCAAACTGGGATCAGAGGGCGTCCAGAAGGCGAAAAAAATGATGTCATCAAAAATTGACAGAATCAGCGTCATCACGAAGTGCTCGTCGAGATGATTCTGATGGCATTCGTTTCATCGAAATCCAACATCGTATGCTCGAGATACAGCTGGTCAAAGTTCGGCTGACTTTGAGGGTACAGTTGCTAATGTCATCATTCTGTACTGTACGGACAGTGAAGTGGACCAGTCAAAATCTGACACATAGCATCTGTATGTACAGATATTGGCTTAGTTGGCAGACACGTCGTATGAGTCGGTAAGCCGCATCATCATCCGATTTGGTGGACACGTCACTGTCCTATTAGGAGCCACATCAACGTTATCGGCCAATCCGCGCTTGCCACGTGGCACCCTCTTGGTGTGACACATAGCTCTATCAAAACCCCTCCTTCGGTGCGGTTGTTGAAAGTCCATTCAAAAGTTTGATGGGAGGGATTTGATCCCCCAACAACTCGCCTATGAAACTTCCGCCGAGCCGTTGGACCATACCATCAGCGTTTAACTATATATAGAATCGGGTTATTTTTGACACATTGCTTTTGGAATTTGTTTTTTAAATTGGAACTGCCAAGAGTTGAACCCAGAATGACCGGGTCTCTAAAAGGAAAGCCCACCAACAAGCCATTCGATGGCTTTAGAACATTGATGGCATCGGTTTTGTTTTCTTAAAGTTCTAAAACCGAATGCTTTTAATTTAAAAACAACTCCCCTAATCTATAACAATAATCCTTTTATGGATAAACCAAAAGCCTTCCCAAATAACAATAAGCCCGAAATGAATAATAAAAAGGGCTTAGAATAATTATAGGGGATTTAATAGGGATTTTTTTATTGAAATCTATGTAATTAGAAGATTTGGAGAGATAAGGTGATTTTGTAAATCATATGGTTTTATACCATATTGAGTAAATTTTTTGTATAAAATGGGGTGAATGGGTGAGAGTGAGGCTAAGGGTGAAACTCAGATTTTGCAAATTAGAGAAACAGGTGATAGGTGTTTTGAAAGAAGAGTTCTAAGGAGATTTTTCAAGCCATTTCGTATGACGGAGTATTGTTATGTTGCCGAAGTGCTTGAAGGAAATGGTCTCGGTGCTTTGTAACTAATTTCTGGAGATTAATCGGATCGGTTGTACTCTATTGGAGCCGACCCGGAGACGTAGTCACGTTTGTGGCGAACTCTGTAATCAAACTCTGTTTGCACTTTCTATCTTCTTCTCTCTCAATTATGTTTCTCACCTTAAGTTTTGATGCATAATTTTGTTAATGTATGCATGAATTAAAATTCTGCAAAGTTGTTTTAATTAAGCATTCAATTCTGCAAATAGTCTAGATCCTATACAGATCACCTTGCATGAGAAAGTGGTGAAAATTAGCTTTGAGACATACATGGAGTTCAGGGAAGAAAACAAGGCAGAGCAAAATCATGCTAATACACCAAGGAAAAATATGAATGGATCAACGGTGATTCTCACCGCGCATACATCTATGAGAAACATGGAAGCATAGAGGTTATAACATTGAAAAATGACACTAATACATAGGAAGATAATTTCCAATAAAGACCCTTATACATTAACACCCTAAAAAGAATGCTAGGGAAAACCAAGAATTTGGAAAAAAGAAAACAAATGAAGGAAAAAATTTAGAAACAAATGAAAACACAGAAAATGACAACATGGAATCATTTCAAACATTCTCAATCACTAAAAGAAAAAGTGGAAGGAGAGAATGGAAAGAAAGGAAGAACATACTTGTTAAACACAAAAAAATGAAAACCCTAGATGCGAGAAACCATGTAAAATTCATCGATCCAAAACTCGATGAAGATTCAGGACAACAAATGCAAGGTGGAAGGGAGCAAATAGGTTTAATAAACATGAAATGAGCTAACAACGGCTTTAAAAACCATTTAAAAGACTTTAAAGAAGTGTAATTAATGAACCATGTTAATTTTCATGTATAATGAATGCAGGAATATGTAGGGGTAGTGAAAATCACCGCCCTAAGATATTCAAAATTTAACACATGATAAACATGCATAAGTAGTGAAAATTACCGCCATAGCATGCAAAGACTTGAACAAGACTCCAAATGCAAAAGTGCTAAAAATCAATGTTGCAACATGAAGGATGAAGGAAGAAGTGTAGGGGTGCTAAAAAATAGCTCTCCAACACTTTGAATTTTTTTAATAACCTCATTCATGTAGGGGTGCTAAAAATCAACGCCCTTGCATGGGCAAAAAAATTCTAACCCTGGAGACTGAAAAACGACAAAAAAATCATTTTGAAGGTTTTCAATAAATGACAAAAGAAGAGCGCTCAAAAGGAAAATTTGAGGCTCAGGACCACGCGTTAAGACCAATCAAAATTTGCCTCATTTTGTGTGTTTAGAATGCACGAGCCTATGGAACGAACCAATTTCGTAGGGGGTTATCTCAAGAATCGAGTGTAGCTGGATTTGAGGATAACAACTAGCTCTAGTTGGGGAGCTTCCTTCGGTCATTCTTAGAAATGAATGAAGGGAGAAGAACTCCAAACTCCAAGTGCCTTTATCCATCCATTGGGCGTAGAGTTAGGCGAAAAAAATATAAAGACTCAAAAACAAAAAAGATGCAAAGACTATACAATTTTTTACATAAAACATGTCACCTTATTGAGTGAAGTGTTTCAGATGTTGCCCACCATGTGGAAGAGAAAACGGTTTCCCATCTTCATATTCCAAAAGAAATCAATTTTCACCATGTAGCTGATGAATCTTGAACAGTCCCATCCATAGTGAATTGAACTTTCCATGCATACCTTTTGGCTCTCTTCTCTTGTCCCACAAGAGAATGAGATCTCTAACTTGAAAATCACAAGAATTTTCCTTCTTGTCGAAAATCCTTTTCACCTATTCTTGGTGCTTCGTAATGCGATTCACCACTTGAAATAGTTTCTCTTCCAATTCAGAGAGATACACGATACACTTATCAACTAAAATTTCAAAAGTCTCATCCTCAATGGCCTTGGCCAACTTGAAGGCGGGAAGTTCTAGTGTAATTGGAATTTTAGCATTCAACCCATAAAGGAGTTGAAAAGAGGACATGCATATCGTCTGCTTTGGAGTAATCCTATCTTCCCACAAAGCATCATACAACGCTTTATACCACAAACATTGATTCTCATCAACAAGCTTGTGAATTATAGTAACCGAGTTTTTATTGTTGGATTCATCCTGGCCATTACCTTGTGAGTAATAGTCAGATGAATGTGACAATGTAATACCATTCTCAAAACAAAATTCAGTAATCTCACTTGACAAGAAAGTAGAAGCATTATCAGTAACAATTTTTTTTGGCACACCAAACTTGGATATGATATTTTCCTTCAAGAAGTTACATACTACCTCAGAAGTAGCATGCTTCACTAGTATTTCCTCCACCCATTTGGTGAAGTAATCATTTGCAGTGAGGACATAGATGTGTCCCGCACTTGAAGGTGGATTCACTGCACCAATGAAATCAATGCCCCATTGCTGAAAGGGCTCTTCAATGACGAATGGTTTCAAAGGTAGAGTTGCTAACTTTGGTTTACCTATGAACTATCAGCATATGTCGCATTTACATACCCATGAGTACACATCCTAAATTAAAATTGTAGCATTGAGAAGTTTCCTCCACAAACTAAGTCATGAAAAGACTTCAACATTTTTTCCTATTGTGGTTTATCAACACAACACAAGAAAGTACCATCCAAACTTCGTTTATACAAACCATTTTCCCACAAGAAGTAATTTGCTGATTTTATTTTATGGTTCTTTTCTCCTTTGGAGTCAAGTGGTCTAGACATTCTCCATATGTAGGAAAATGAGCAATATTCAGGTACCATTCAGTAGTAGTACTAATGAACAACACCATTAGAAGCTCATTTTCACTTATCTCCTCGGATTCTAAAACTTCTTCATTAGGATTATTATTAGCAATGAGTTGACACAACCCTCACCCACACACTAGCTTGGTGGGCTTAGTATTCATGTCATATTCTTGAATTTTGGAAATCCAATTGCCCCTTTTTGTACCAAACTCCTGTTGTGTTAAGATGGACTTGACAGTTGAATCTGGAACCAAGGCTCTGATATGGCTGTTAAGGATGTAAAATATTAAATGCTTCACTTCCTTAACCACAACGAAAGCATGTTTCTCCATTGGGGAATATTTTAGTGCATGAGACTTCAATGGATAACTCATAAACACAATAAGGGATTCAAATCCCTCACTATTCTCTTGCACCAAAATTGTTGAAAGTGTATGCTTGGAAGCATAACTATACATGATAAACTATTTCATGTAGTATGGGTAGACTAACACTGGTGCATGAGAAATAGTCTCTTTGATATCATCAAATATAGCTTTTCCTCTTGCTATCTAATAAAAATTGGTAGTACCTTTCATCATATTAACAATATGATGAGTCTTCTCTGCAAAATCTAGTACAAATCTTCACAAAAAGTTCACCTTCCCAAAGAAAGAATGAACAAATTTCTTACTTGATGGAAAAGTGAGAGCTTGAATACTTTTGACCCTTTCAGGATCAATCTTGATACCTTCCTTGGACACTATGTGACCAAGAAGTTTACCTTCTGTAACCCCAAAAATTGACTTTTTGGGATTCAAGGAAATTCCATGTTGTTGACATCTTTCCAAGATTTTCCTCAAATGATAAACATGCTCATGACTCTTTTTGAAAAAAAAATTAAGATCATCAAGGTAAACTACAATGAAATTACCTAATACATCATGAAAAGACAAATCCATAGCCCGCTGGAACATGGCGCCAACATTGATAAGACCGAAAGACCGAAAGGCATTCCACAATATGCAAAAGTACCCCATGGTGTTGTAAAAGTAGTCTTGTGTTGATCATCTGGATTGACCTTTATCTGATTGTAACTAGAGAAACCATCTAACATAGAAAGCATCTCATATCCAGTCACTGTTTGGAGAATGTGATCCATCACTGGAAGAGGATAGTTGTCCTTGAGTGATAGTTGATTCAAATTTCAAAAATCTACACAAATACAGATCTCACCGTTCTTTTGCGAACAAGAACGATATTAGCTATCCACGCTGAATGGTGGATAGGGAAAATAATTCATGCATTCAACATCCTCTGAATCTCTGCAAGGATAGTTCCATAAATTTTTGGATTATATTGCCTTTATTTTTGCTCATATGGCAACACTCCAGCTTTGAGTGGAATTTCATGATGTACTTCTTTTGGATGAAAAGACTTTAGATCTTCATATGAATATTCCAAGACATCCAAATATTCCCATAGAAAATCAACAAACTATTATTTTTCTTCAACTGTGCAACACTTACCGATGTTTACCATCTTAGGATCTGCATCAGTTCCCAAGTTGATCTGTTCAACTTTTGTAGATGAATCAGAGTCTAACTATTGCTTTTTGACTTAATAATCATGTTTTTCAAAAAGTATCTCAAGGGATACCAACCCCTTGGGAATTTTGTTTCCTTTGACTTGCAAAAACTCTTCACTTGTAACTAGATCAATTTCAAAAATAGATTCTCTAGGTGGAGAATCATTGCCTTTGAAGTATAACTCTTCATTGTTTTTTTCCTTCTCTAGAAAAGCTACGATCTAATGATCATCATTAAAAGTATTTCAATTATTTGAGTTATCAGGAACACTTGGGTGAAACACTAACTCAATGGTATAGGTAGGTCTATGAAAATCCTTGTGCTGTATCAGGGCCATGAATGAAATTGCTAAGGAATTAGCTCTATCGTTGTATTCTCTTGGGACTACAGAAATGTCAAAAGCATCAAATTCCTCAATGCAATCCCAAATGAGGTTGCAGTAATGCCTTATCCTTTCATTCTTATTTTGGTACAAATTCCTTACTTGGCAGACCACTAACTTAGCATCACCTTGGGCATGAAGATTCTTAATACCTTTCTTACTTGCAACTTGCATACCTAATAACAAAGCTTCATATTTGGTCATGTTATTAGTATTGTCAAACTACAATTTAAAAGCAAAAGGAAAGACTTTTCCTTTTGGAGAGACAAAAAAACTCTGGCTCATGAGCTGATGGAAGAACAATTACTGTCAAACACAATTACCCAAACTTCATTTAGATCACCAAGACTGACAACATCAAAATTCGTGACCTCATCATCCGATGAAACTTCATAATCTGAGATAGAAAAATCATCTAATGATGATTCATTTTGTGGTGAAGATGAGCCAACATTCTCTGACTCATAATTTGATGAAGATTCAACATCTACATCAGTTTGAAGATAATAAGTGCCAACACCTGAAGACTGAAATAAAATTTGAGCTCTTGGGTTGTCAAACTTAGTTACTGAGAATTTTGACTCCCTTTTAGGAACCAACTTCTGCATCACACCCTTTACGGGTATCCTAGCTTCTGACATATCCATGTTAAGATCTCCTCCGACATCTTTACAGAAATTACGTCCATGGAGAATTCCATAAGATGTTGCCACATCTACTACTAAGAATGTCATCTTGATATTCTTTTCAGGATACACAACAAATGCAAATTGTGCATCTTTAATTTGTTCAATTAGAGGTACTTGATTGTTCTCCATAGAGAAACAATGGCTAAAAGTTTCTATAAGATTCAAACCTAAAGTAGTGGCTACCTTGGCTGGCATCACATTGTCTGATGCACCTAAATCTATAACACAATTACTTAACTTAAAACCATTAACAAGTAGGGAAATAAAGAAGAGATCAATACATCTAGAAGTAGGAGGAACAAAAACTAGGTTATTATGTGGGGTTTTTGGTTTTGGGGCAGCAAGAACATCTAGAGATGATTCCCTACTAGGGGTAATTCCTTTATCTCTAACAAACTTGACAAGCCTATCAAATTGGTCAAGATGTGCTTTGAGGTATTCTGCTTTGGACATTTGGATTTTTTTCCTCTTTGCATGTCCAATGATTTCAAAAGCTTGAAAATAAATTTGCAAAGAAGATGTGGTAACTTAATTTATGGGCTTAACAAAGGGTACACTAGTCTTAGAAACTTGGACATTGTCCTTTGGGACAACAAGAACTGTAGGAGGAGGATGAGGAGCACTTATTTGTTTATTTGTTGTATCCTTCGGTTACCAGGGCAAAGGAGATCCTCTTTTTGTAATGGTTATCAACAGCTTGTCTTTTTCTTGTGGAGCAACAACTTGAGCTTGATCAAGATGATTTTTTTGTGACTATGTAAAGACAACATATGTATCAACCACTAAGTCCTCATCATCAGATTTGTTCACTATTTGCAAATAACCAATGTTGGAGTCGCCAGCTGGATCCATTTCTTCTTCTTGAAATAAATTAACATTTTCTTCTATAGGATAATCCAATTGTGCATATTCATCGTTCTTAGCTTCATAATACCCCATTGCAATATTGGTAGGTGGAGCTTCTAGAGCAAGTCTTCCTTGTGGTGCAGGAAGAAAATTCGGGTTTCTATTTCTAGAATAATTGGGGAAAGTCCTTCTTGAAATATTCTTGTAAGTATTATTATTAGAAACTTGCTTCGTCAAGGCCAATAACTCATTTGCTAACCTTTGAACCATGGGATCAAAAAAATTGGTGTTGGTATTGGAGGATGAAAAACCTAACACTTGGCCCTTTCTATTTATATTTGTTCTTATCTCACCAGTAAGAATCAAGTCATCCTCAAGACTTGTAGCTAATTGTTGTGTTGCTTCAACATCATCAAGAACTACCCTATGCAAAAGGAAACTCACCTTGGGAAGTTACGTATTGATGAAGAAGCACTTCATATTATGGGTCATTGGTTTGGCCTTTGTAGGAATCCTTGTCACCAGCTTATTAAACTTAGTCACGAACTCACACATGGGTCATGAGATTCTTTCCTCATGGTTGTAAGTTGTACCAACAAGGTGTGTGCATCCTCAACAGGTTTGAATCTTTCTTCAAAATTAGTACAAAGAGTATTCCAACTGGTAACTGAAGTAGGAGCAAGAGTATAGAACCACTCAGCAGCTACTCCTTGTAGAGTTTCGATGAACAACCTCACAGCTACATCTTCATGCTCAATGCCAAGAACACCATAAATATTGTAGGAGGCAATGTGTTCATTTGGATGTTGCTTTCCATCACCATAGAACTTTGGGATATTATTTCATGAAACATGTGGGAGTTCATATAAAGGGGTGGCCAAACTAAGAGGACCAAAAGCATTACCCCAAGGTCCTAGAGGTGGTTGACCCATAGTGATCTAAATTATAGGTACCTGAATTGGAACTCTATGAAAGATAGAAGGTTCACTCAAAATTGGTGATCTTAACCTTCGTGGAGGATAACTTGTAGTTTGTTGTAACGGTGACCTTGCTCACGGAGGAGAAGGAAGAATTTTATGTCACTACAACAATTGGAAAAATGGGTCCACCACTCCTTGTGCCCTCAGACCTCATTTATAACTTCTATCAGCTAGAATGTAGACTTGAAAAAAGAGAGAAATTAGCAATAACAATACACAAGATCACAATAAGATACTGGAGTCCTTATTCACTTCAATCGAAAGCATGAGGCTTTGATTGTGTGCTTCAATCCCCAACGGATTCTCCAAAAAATTGTTGGGTGAAAATTTTGTAATCCCTTTTAACATATTACAAAACTAAATTTCAACCACAGTTATGTGAGATGGAATCTCTCCTCTTGGAAAGGGGAGGTGCCCTTCTTACTGCTTATTGAAAGTAAGGAAAACTAATCAAATATTTACAATATTGTACACTATAATAATGGTATGGGGATGTGTCACATTCATGATTCTCTCTTTTTTTCAGAGAATATGTTTTACAATGTTTCACAATTTTTATCTCTAGATGCAATACAACTTTAAATAAAAACTAAGTAGTAACTCCAATATTCGTAACTTGTCAAAGAAAAGTCTAGGAATACCAGTGTGATAAAAGATAAGTAACAAGAAATCTCACGGAGGCACAAAATCGTTCCATAGTTTTCGATAGTGAATTCTTTAAAATAGTAGCCAGTGTTGTAAAAGAAGCACAAAGTATTCGATATACTTCACAATTAGACCCATGAACAACATGAATAATTATAAGCACAAAGTCTTGTATATGAAAAATTTGGATAATATAAAAATGATAAAACAATAACATGCATTACCTAATCCAAATCTTCAATACCTCAAATAGACGAAATGATGGATGAAATATTTGATTGATTTGATATGTTGGTTGCTCAATTCAGCAACATAGCATTGAGATGGAGATGATGGATAGATGATGATAGATAGAAATGGATGAATGATTCAAGAATGATTTTGGCAGCATAAGGATACTTGAAGAATCAACCCCCCAAATGGCTTATGAGAGGGTTGATTTATACGCAAGGTCTGATTTGGATTGATGGTTGAGATTGAATGTCAATAAGATGTCTTAATCAATGGCCAAGATTGAAAGTTGTAGTATGAAATAGGGTTAGGGAAAAATTAGGGCAATGACAAGGATTAATGACCAAGATTGAATTATAAGATAATTCAATCAACGGTGGAAAATGAATGAGACAAGATAAGATAAGAATGACACAGATAATGAGGTTGGCATAGAAAAAGAGGTTGTTGGAGAAAATTAAATAATTATAAAATTATTTAATTTGGGAGGGAAGGTGAATAATTAAATAATAAAAACATTATTTAATTATAAAAGACATGTGACATGTCGACTTTTAAATTAAATAATAATTTAATTCAAAAGTGGATGAAAATGACAAATTAGTAAATAATTAAATAAATAAAATTTATTTAATTATAGAAGAAGAGGATAATGAATAATTAAATAATTAAAATACAACAAACTGCAAGTTATCCTCCACGAAGGTTAAGATCAAGGGAAGAATAAAGGAAAAAATGAATTAATTAAATAATTAATAATTATTTAATTAATAGAGGAATATGACCTTAAAAGATAATTAAATAATTAAAATTATTTAATTATGCAAGTAGAAGGAGGAATTGATATGAAAAGGTGGGTTCATAGGTGAAGGACAATTTTCAGTGTCTACAAGTCTTATAGATAATTCACTGATATTATCATCAATTTCACAATTTCAAGGAATAGGTGCAGCGCAATGTCTATGCAGACTTACTCAAAAACCCTTCAATCTCAATTACTAAACACTATCAATTCAATCAAATAAAAAGATATTTTTCCCAACACAAAGTTTGGTGTGCAACTTAGCTTCTTTATTGATAAAAAATAGTTTCACTTGAAAATGAACTCAAAGTTTCAATATTGCTTCACAATTGGATAACACTTCATTGCATAAGATAAAGGTAAATAATACAAATGAATCCTCCGAATCCTCTCATATTTATAGATAGGAGAGGAGAGCTAATCTAGGAAAAACCCTAACCAACTATTGAGTTATTCAAAGGCGTTATCCATGAATGTAGGAGAACATCTCCTTTTTTACATGTAATTACATTTTTCAAAATGACATGTAAAATGTCAAAACTTATCTACATACAACATAGAAAAAAGCATGGGAACTATCTAACTCTGGAGATGTAAGAATATTTTTATGGTTCCTTGCTCTTGGCCTAGAAATCTTCATACTTCTTCTTGATCTCTTGCATGTTCACCTCATATGGTCCAACAGTGTAGTCAATGATTGTGTGAACTTTTTTGATTGACTTCCTTGTAGTGGAGTAGATATTTTTTCACCTATCCATATGTTTTTTAAGGTTTACCAAAGTGAGTTGTACATCACACAAGGCATACATTGAAGTCATTGAAAATTCCTCATCTTCTACTTACTTTTGAATAGCTTCTTTGAAAATCTAGGCAATCTCATTTGCCAGGAGGAAAGTATGATTGTCATAAAGGAGTTTGCTCGACAACTCTTCAGTCCCATTCACCATAACAATACGTTGTCCTTTGAAATCTTCTTACACTTGTTGTATGTCTTTGATGAGGGCCTTGATAACCTGTATGTGGTTCTTAAGAGACTCTTTCATTTCCACATACTTTTCTTTGTCAGGAATAACCCCAACTTCCACTAGTTTTATCAATTTTGTCTCCTTCATTTCTAACCAAAATTTGAGACTTTGTTCCATGGAAAGTGTACCTTCTATTTTATCCAATTCCAACTTCATCTTGGATACTTGGGAAATCTTTTCATCAGCAATAGTTATGAGTTGCGAGCCCTGCTCTATTATTTTATCAACAAATTCATAAAACACTTTACCTTTGGAGTAGTACTTTTCCACTTTTTGAACTATTGGTTCTTCAACATTCATCATAGCCATTGGTTGAACATTTTTTGAGGTCTCCATGATCTTCCTCAACACTAATGCATATTTTTTTGCTCTTTCTTTATACATGTCTTTGGCTTTCTCCATCTTATCCAGTCTATTTGCCATTGCATTAAGAGAAACTTGGACATCTTCTTTGGTGCTTGTATTAGTAACCTTCCCAAGACGAATCCTTGTCATAGTGTAATCTTCCATACTGATCTCACTCTTATCTTTTGGATGTGCACTGCAATATCCACATATTTGTATCTTGATTTATCCACATGTAGTCTAGAATGAATCTTTTCCTTTTTCTTCCCTTTGGCTTTTGAAAGTACTATCTCTTCAAGATCTAGCTCATCTAGAGAAACCATATGTTTCTTACACTTAGATACTTATGAGATTAACCAAGGAGGAAGAAATGAAGTATTACCTGCTTGACCAACTACCAATTCTTGTGTAATAGCCACATCTAAAGAAACAAGTGTTGTGGTAATAATTGGCATTGTGTTAGTCATGGTTGCACTAGGAGTTTTCAAACTAGGAGGATCCTACAATGATTCCTTCATAAAACGATCAAACTCAACTTGGGAAGAAATATCATATGATGGAAAGGATAGACTTGGGATAGATGACGGGGAACCTAAGGAAACATCAACACTTTGCATGATGGATCCCATGAAGGGAGTGGAAAGAATTAATTGTGCTGATGGAGGAATAGTTACCCTCAATGCATGTAAAGTAGTTATTAGAGGAGGTGAAATAGCAAGAGGTGGTGGAGGAGAAGTGGGAATTGGTTAAGTATAGGTGTAGTGGTAGTAACAAGCGATGATGTATAAGGGGGATTGTTAACAATGTTCTCATGGGGAGATAGCCACATTTCCTCACCATGCCTTTGTTCTTCCTCATTACCTTCCTCCTTTCCTTGATCCTCTTCTGACTGTTCATCTTCTACAAACTCTTGAAATTCTTCACTTTTATTCCCTTCTTCTTCTTCTTCTGGTTGCTCCTCGGATGCAAGTTATCTTTCCTCTCCAGATGGTTGTTCTTCGTCAATAGCCTACTCCTCTTCAGTTGCATGTATTTGTAGTTTTTCCACAAATGAATTTAATCTTAGGACCTCTATGTGAAGAAGAGGGGGCAACAACAACTCTATGCTTGGTATGAAGTTCCTACTAGCGACTGGCTTCACCTTCTGATGTCTCTCCCTCATACTTTGTTCTAAAGGACTTTAATCAAAAACCATGCCTCTACAACCATTCATTTGTATTGTGTAGAATGGGAGAAAGTATTTCCCTAATGAAAATTCTCTCTTTCTTGGACCACTGAATTGGAGGTAAGGGCTTATTAGCAATCTCCTTTTCTTCATATGCAGAGTCCAAAATATCACCAGGATCTTCAAAATCCTCTAGAATGTCAGCCAAGCCCAAATCCCTAATTTTCTCCACAGTTAGTCTATAGAAGTCCATTCTCTGGATATCTTCTTCATCTCTACACTCTGCCCATATGTCTTCAAAACGATGCACATGACTATGACCCTTCTTGATTTTTCTTTTTACATCCTTGTAATCAAAATCATGCCTAAACCTGTATGACCTTATGGTAATAATTTGCATCTCAATTGCTACTGACTTTTCCTTTTGTACACTTTGAATTGAGTTCCTTCCAATGAAAATTGGAAACCTAAAGCCTAGTTTGTGAATTTCCTAGTGTTCCTTGTGTAAATTAATCAGCTATCTGCATAATTCTATCAAAACCCACCTCTCGGAAGGATATCTTGGCAATAGATATGGGAATTGTGTATAGCACCCTACTCTTAAGTATGTAAAATTAGGAAACTGCAAGAAAATACATCCAAACTTGGAGACAAATTTACATGCTTCGTTAGACACTCTCTTCTTTTCTAGAGTTGGATCAAACATAAAAAGCAATGGAACGAAGAAAGTTTCAATGACTCTCTTTAAATGCTTGATAATTCCTCTCAAAGTGATTTGAGAGTAGAAATCATATACCGACACAACACTTTTGTTTCCTTCCATTGTCATTCCTGGAGATTGTTTCATGACAACACCATACATCAAGTAGGAAGTCATGTAGAACTTCAAGGTTGTTTTCACATTGATTAGTTGCTCATGAATCTCATCACTAATCTGTGTACCCTGGTCTATGTGTTCCTTCTTCCTCCTAATGATTTGGATGTACTCATACATCCAATCTTGAAAATTAGATGATATGGGTAAACCTTTCACCTTGCTTAGAAGAGTGATCATGTCTCAAACATCTTCCTTAAAGTCACTTCATGGAAGACCTTTGGGCCATCGAGCAATGGTGGGCCTCAAATTCTTCAACCATTGTGAATTGATCAATTGTTTGGATTTATTCTGATCTTTTTCGTAGGCCTCTTGACCTTGTTGAATGGAAATACTTGTATACCTTTCCATGTTTGGAACTTGGAAAACTATGTCAAAGAATTTTGGATCCAATCTCATCATAACTTGCCTAGAAGACTCTCTAACACTCCTATCATCCCTAATATAGCGTGAGACAACTTATAAGACAAATTATGGATAGTGAGCAACAACTGGAAATGAAGCCACTCAATGAAGATTACTATGTATAATTTCTTGCAAGTCTCCTTCCAATGGCTTCTTTTTAGTTCTCTTTACAAAGTCCTCCATGTCAAGGTGATCAATTTCTATGTCCTTGATCCCATCGATCTTGGAGGTCACAACGGTGGCTGGGTACACACCTTGATACTTGTACTTCATTTTTTATTTTTTAGATGATGAAGGAGATTCTTTTGTTGTCATTAAGATCGCAAGGGATCACTGAAAACCACCTTTGAAGAATACCTAATAAGAGTTGAAGGTAACTACAAGGAAACATGGATTTATTCAATGTTAGGAGCATATGCATTATAGGAGAAAATGGGATGCATGAAACTAAGAAAGCACGTTGGAGTGAGTAGGGATGAGCTATGAAGCGCAAAAAATGGAGAAAAAGTGGAAAGAATGAAGTTCGAAAAGCGATTTGGAATGATTTAGAGTGTTAGTGAAAATTTCTTATTTTTTGTGCAAGGGCACTAAAAATCAATGCCCTTACACTTGGAAGAATTGCATTTCATGTAATGGCACTAAAAACCAGCACTCTGATATGTTTTGGGAAGGATTTGGAAGATTCAATGCATGAGCACTATTTTTTAGCACCTTGACAACTTAAATAATGGTAACTTCATGTACTTGCGATGAAAAACCACACTTTTACACTTACTGTGAAACATAATGGTTGACATGCCAAGGCGGTGAAAATCACCACCGTTGCATGAGAGAAAATGTTTCATGTTTTTGGGAGTAGTGATTTTCACCGCTATTGCGCAAAGAAGTTGGTAATCATCATCATATATGTTGAGGTAGTGAAAATTACCACTGAGACATACATGGAGTCTAGGGAAGAAAATAAGGTGGAGAAAAACCAAACGAATACACCAAGGAAAAATACGAATGGATCACTGGTGATTCTCATTGCACATACATCTATGAGAAACATGGAAACATAGAGGCTATAGTGTCAAAAAATGGTACTAATACATAGGTTGATAATTTCCAATAAATATCCTTATACATTAATACCCTAAAAAGAAAGCTAGTGAAATCTAAGAATTTGGAAAAAAGAGAACAAATGAAGGAAAAAAATTAGAAACAAATGAAAATGCAAAGAAAATGACAGTAAGGAATTATTTCAAACATTCTCAATCACTAAAAGACAAAGTGGAAAGAGAGAATGAAAAGAAAGGAAGAACATACCTATTAAACACAAAAAAACGAAAAACCCTAGATGTGAGAAACCATGTAAAATTTGTCGATCCAAAACTCGATGAAGATTCAGGATAACAGACACAAGATGGAAGGGAGAAAATAGTTTTAATAAACATGAAATGAGCTAACAACAACTTTAAAAACCATTTAAAATACTTTAAAGAGGTGTAATTAATGAACCGTGAGTTCATTAATTCAAACATATAATCAAGGTAGGAATATGTAGGGGCGATGAAAATTACCACTCTAACATATTCAAATTTAACACACGATAAATATGCATAAGTGGTGAAAATTACTACCGTAGCATGCAAAGACTTGAACAAGAGTCCAAATGCAAAAGCACTAAAAATCAACACTGCAACATGAAGGATGAAGGAAGAAGTGTAGGGGGGTTGAAAAAAAGTGCTCTAACACTTAGAGATTTTTTAATAACCCTACTCATGTAGGGGCGCTAAAAATCATCACCCTTGCATGGGTAAAAAAATTTCTAACTCCCGGAGATTGAAAAATGACAAAAACATTTGTTTTGAAGGTTTTTGAGAAATTACGAAAGATGAGAGCTCGAAAGGATGATTCGAGGCTCAGGACCATGCGTTAAGACCAATAGAAATTTGCCTCATTTTGCTTGCTTATAGTGCACAGGCCTACGAAACAGACCAATTTAGTAGGGGGTTATCCTGTGAATTGAGCGCAACTAGATTCAAGGATAACAACACACAAAACAGATTTGTTGAATGTTACTAATAAACAAAAAGAATACCAAAAAAAATAAAAATAAAAGACAGAACTAACCTAAACCATAAGTCATAATTTATAATACTGAAATATTATGAAATGTAGCATTTTATTAGTTTATTTTTTTCTAATATGCATTATACAAACAACATTGATTTAATACAAAATATTTTATATATTTTATAATACTGAAATATTTTGAATTATGTAGCATTTTATTAGTTTATGTTTTGCTCTGTTCATATAAACATTCCTACCATTCGTTGAAGGTTCCCAATGTGTTTGAGGTTTTATTGACTGGATCTTTGATATTTTGTCTCTACTTCCTATATCTGAATCATATGAATATGAAGAATCGCTAGTAGACCTCTTTGAAGATGAGCTCCCTATGTAGGAATCAGATCTGATGTCTCCCTCTATACTCACATCACTGGTACTTTTAAAAAGAGATATACACTTCTTCTTAGAATGATTATCAACCTTAGTTTTCTTTATAGTCTTTATTTTTGGACTGATGGTGTTTATACCTATTACCCTATTCATAACTACTCCATCATGAGTTCTCCCTACCATTTGAGGTTTCACAGGATTACAATCAATGCCATGTTCCCCTTCTGCATGCTGACTATCTAAATATACATCATTAGAAATCTTCTTTTGACTGTGACAACTAACATAATTTTCCTTTCTTCCATTAAGTTTGTTTGAACCTTGAGACCGATCATTTTTAGTGATCCAATCAATACCTTCCTTCTTTTATGAAGATTAAATTGTACCTGCAGTAGAAGAGCTCACTGTTTTCTTCGGATTATGACCACAACTCTCGGCAATATTTTTTTGAGAAGCAACTTTCTTATTTTCAAACTAGAGATTTCTTCACATAAGACATGTCATTAGTGTCCAATTTATCTTTTTGTTTCTTTCCTTTATACCTCACATTCTAATAAAACTTACTACCTTTTGCAATCACTTCATCCATCCCTCTTTCCACAACCTTTGTAGTCCTCTCTTGGTTTATTTTGGATGGGCTATTCTTTGAGGATTTTACTTTCTCAGTATTACAGTCTTTATTCTACACCATAGATGTAGTTCCTATCATCTCTGTAATGTTTTCAAGATCTCTAGAAGCATTGTTTTTTGAATGAATTGCATTCAGATATTTCACTCTTCCATTTTCACCAGGAGTGTCCCTTTTATTTTCATTTCCAGCATTGAGTATGCTTACATCTCTTTCACTTTTGCTAGATTTCACAATTATGTCATCTTTTTTTGCCTTATCTATAGTAATTCTTTCCTAGGCATCTACCAAGGTCATATCATTCTTAATATACTTAATAATAAGTATTAATATGTACACACAATTTAAATAATGAAGCTTAATAATAAGTTTACTGTTTATTATTAATTTTTAAAATATATTATATACTATATTTTATATAATGTAAATTTATTTTAAAATAATATTATGATTGCTTGGTCTAAATAGTTATATTTATATTTAAATTTCAAAAAAGTCACAATTTTTTAATTTACTTTGAAATAATTATAGTAATTTACTAAAAAAATCTATCTATTTAAATATTTAAATTATTCATTTCTTGCTTTTTAATTACATTAATACATAAATTTAATTATAGGTATTTCAATTTATAATGATCTTTCTTTTGCTAAAATGTGGATTAACATGTTTTTACTTTTGACTCAGTTTAAATTAAAAAAATAAAATTATGTTGCACCTCTTATAATTACGTCTTGATTTATTCTTATACCTTCTATGTATTCATTTTTGTATCATGAAATGGTTAAACATGCAAATAATAATGTCATCATTCCAAGCTCTAGTGAAGACACAACCAAAAGTATCCATACCCCCTTCATTCCAATAGATTCTGCAACCATGCTACCAGAGAAATGCCCATCTGTCAATAAATCAGAATGCCTTGGAACTGATGTTCAAAATCTTTCTTCACATATTACAGACAGTTGCCATGTAGTTGTATGCAAGTTCAAACTTGCATGTGAAACAACCCCTCTTGTCGAAGCAATGGATATCAAAAAACTTCAAGAAACGTTGACAACATTTTAAGACAATTACATAAAACTTGAGGGTTTATGTACCTTCCTTAGGGAGGATTACTATAATCAACACTGCCAAAATGAAGCAACCTCTTCTATCATCCATGCAAATGAGATGTATTTGCAAAATATGTGAAACAATTGTTTCTTTTTACTATGTAAACAAGGATGTTACTATTTTGTTACTATGTAACCTCAAGTAAACAAATAAGTTACTATTTTGTCACTTTATAACCAAGCTATACCTATCTATGTATAATCTCTCTACAATAAATAAAGACACTTCTTTCATACATCTCTTTATAAAGATGCTCATTGTAAAGTTAATAATGAATATTTTGGTGTTGTGTTAACTCATTAATCAATTTGTGCAAATATAAATAAATATTAAATTTATTATATAGTATACAATAATTATGAATAAACTTATGTTAACCAAAATTTGCAATTATTCTAAATATGTTTAAATTAGAATATTGAATTGATCCTATATAAATAGAAAATTTACAAATTATATTATTTAAATCACTTACCACCACATTTTAAAAATATGCATCTTTATTCTTCTATATTTTATATTTTATGTTCTATATTTTATTGTTCCATTTCTATGATATATAATGTAATTCTTAATGTTTTTGCATATTTATATGTTGTAAGGGTTTTGATCAATTAGTATACATTTTGGTCTATTTTTTGCATACATTTATGTAGTGCATTTATGTTGTAAGGGTTTTGATCATATATGAAGAAAGCCTCTTTTCCATATTTTTTTATCTTCCAGGAACAAACTTACATTTTAAACATTAACATAATAGCATATTTCAATTTGCTCACAAGTCAATTTCTTCAACTCAAATTTAACTTAATGATACCAAGATTCATTAATTTGTAAAACCTAATTATCATATTTCAACTTGTCGTAGGCCAATTCCTTACAATTAATTCCAACAAAATTATGACAACGTTAACTGCAAGTGCCATTACTGATACTCTTGTAGGAATATCTTCTCTAGACCTTGTTTTACAGGTTACATCTATCGAACCCATTCAACAAGCTCTTTCTACACTTGTCAAATATCAAGTTCAACTATTTGATGGTTTACACACACATCATGCTTTGCTTCCTAATAAATTCAAGGAATTTATCTTGGAGGAGGCTTTAGTCAAAGGTTCTATTGTTCAACTAAAGCAATATACTTCCAATATGTTCCATAAATTCACATACATCCACACTTGCAAAAAACTATTATATTCCTCTTGTTTTTTTACCTTGCATGCTCTTACTAAATTAATCATTTCATTTCATTGCAGGGCTATGATAATTGATAACTTGGAATTAATTTCACACAACACACCAATTATTGGAAATCCAACTCCTCTCCTCCAATATAGAAGTTCCCTCCCTTCAAATAGCTCTCAAGCAACATTTGTCTCCTCTCAATCTACAAATGATTCAGTGCAACAAGATGGAGACCTTACAACTCAACACAATATATCCCCTTTTGAACAAATTCCCATTAGAACGTTAACCCTATACCATAAGCACTGGTCCATTGAGGGTCAAGCCTGGACAAAATCTCCAATCCACTAATTCCAAAATGTTGGCCATGATGGAAAAGTATTTGGATTGATTTCATAGACAAAGCAGGATCTAAAATACATATTTCTTGCT
The DNA here is from genome assembly GCA_007258455.2 of Sequoia sempervirens. Lineage (NCBI taxonomy): Eukaryota > Viridiplantae > Streptophyta > Pinopsida > Cupressales > Cupressaceae > Sequoia > Sequoia sempervirens. The sequence goes on along the minus strand of VDFB02293975.1, from coordinate 48,486 downwards.
TCAACGAACTTGTTGATGAGTTCTAACAAGATATTCACTCTGATCATCTTTATGTGATCTTCAATGGTTGTATTAAAGTAGCTAACACAAAATACACTAGCTTCACACATCCATTTGAAATAGTTCTCAACTCATCAACAATAACTCCTTCCACAACCTTAGATTCCACCATACCTACACATACATTCCACATAAAGAGTATAGATTCATTGGCCTCATTGCCTATTTATTCCCTTGTTGATGTTATTGGCATACTTTTACCTATCTCCCCTACATCAACCATTCTTAAAAGAGATGGTACAAAAACAATAAAATGTACAACTACAATTATAGACATGTCAAGTTGTGCCATTGATGTTACCCTTTGGGGTCATCATTGTGAGATTGATGGGAAGAAAATCTATGATACGCTCATGTAGCCAAACCCTCCTATTCTATTGATTAAATCTGGATGTATAACCTCCTGGTGTGGTAAAGGAATTGATACTATTTATCCTACTACAATCTTAATCAACCCAAATATATCAAAGACCTCAAGATTACATAAATGGTATGCTACACTAGGGAATGCCAAGCCTTCTAATTCCTTGTCCAAAAGCCACATTTCTCTAAACAAGTTTACAAATCCAATTAATAACTCATCTATTGCAAATATAAGCTTTCTTGAGAAGAAAATTGTTTGCATAAAGGCATCTATCTCAAAACTACACTTGGACAACTTCTACTACCTTTCATGCCCTCTATTAGTGGATAATAAAAAATATAAGAAAAAGGTTTTGGAAACTTCACCCAATACTTTTCAATGCCCAAAGTGCTCTAATGATCTATCTAGATGTGATTTTAGCTACATGCTTAAAATGAACTTGCAAGATGGAACTGGTGAACTTTTAAAAGTTACTACATTTGAAGGACCAACGAATTCCTTGATGGGTGTTTCCACATAAGATTTTCAACTATTACTGGCTCAACCTAATGTTGCTAAACACATTTTAGACAATGTTGTTGGTTGTCAATTTTTCCTCGAGCTCACCATCAAAATGATTCCATTTAGTGGACAAGAAACACAAAACGTTGTTATTACAACCATTAAGGCCATTTAAAATTTTCATTTAAGTCTTTTAAGCAGTATTGTATAAGTTAAATGACCATCTATATGGAGATGATCAACATTTGTATATATTTTTGGAATATTCTATACATTGAATGTCCATATGTGTAAAGACAATCATATATTTAAAAATATGTTTTGATATTTACTTGTGTTCCAATTTTATTATTTGCAAAATGTTATCTCCTTAAATTATATATAATAGTTGGTCATGGTATTCCAAATATAAAAATGAACAAGTTATTCATATTTGTTTCAGGAACTTTATGTACATTGAATGTTTGCATATTTAAATTTTTTGTTATCTATGTTTGTTCCAAATTATTTATTCATGCCATCTTATCTCCTTAAGTTCTATACAATATATGCTCGAGTTATTTGTAATGTATGTTTCAATTTTGTATTTAAAATATATATTGTTGTAATTAAGACTCATAAATATATTACATTACTTTGATCCTCAGAATTCCTTAAAATGGAGGTAGAAAATGAAAGGGAAAAAGCAATTTAACACTTGCGTAAAAATGAAATGCAACGATCATACTACCATGCAAGGAAAACTAACATTAACAAAAGAAGATGAGAAATCCTACAAAACACCATTGATGGAGCCTCTACATCTACACTCTCTTCTCCCAATAATACGTCACACCTACAAACACCTGCACCTCAACTACAAAGTATACATCAACCCAACCCATTTATTCAAATGAACCCTTGTATACCTACATCCCATATTTTTGTGACTACTAGAAATAATTTCCATTCAAAATTAGATAGCCTTTCAAATACATCAACTTGTATGGTCTATATGGAAAGATATCCATGAATCAAAACTAGAAAGTCAAATGGAATCACTACTTGTTTTAGATGTGCATCTGAAAAAGACAACCATTGCTTCTCAAACTAGAACAACATGGACCTGGGTGAGCAACCGATGTGTTTAAAAATTCTATCTCAAGTTGAGGAGATGTTGATAGCAACAGTTAGCCCAATCCTACAAGTTAGCTATGTAGGGGGGACAACTAAAATACACTGGACACACTATTTGTTTTCCTCAAGATATATCTACTATTGCAACCTACTTGCCTAGGCATATTAATGATTTGAATATACTACTAATTATTAGGAAGAACGTCGAGCAACAACCATATAACTTATGTGTTAGTAGAGGACATGTCCATGAGGCATTAAAATATAAGATACACAACAAACCATACTACAAAGATGTACAAATAGATGAGCTTTCACTATTCAACTTACTCCATTCCTCCACTGACATCTCAAACCTCCTATATACAACAAATTCAAATCCCGATCCCATAGATATAGACTTAATGGAAACACGCAATACAAAATATGACCCCTTAGAAAAAAACATGCCAATTACAACTTCCTTTGTGGTAAACCTACCACATGCAGGAACAAAAGTCAAGGAAGTGTGCTCTTTATTACAAATAGGCTCAAGATGACCAACACCCATTGCTACATGGCCACCCATTTCTCCATTTCCTATAAATTAATACACCACTGAAGGACTATTTGTGATGGCATTCCCCAGTTTGTTTCCAAAAGAGAAAGTTGCATTCAAACAAGATTGTATCAAGGAAGTTAAGCTACATGAGTATGCTCTCCACCTTCTAAGGTACCATGATAATAGGTTTTGAAAACACCCAAGATTTAGGTACTTCATACTGAATATTATAATGTGGTGCCATAGCCAAGCAACTACAACTGTATTTATTAGTAAATGACTCAATGGTTACCTACCATCAACAATTGTTGGTCTTCACCAAAAATTAAAGAACATGTTAGATGACAAACTTGCAAACCAACTCATGTGATTTAGCTAATCAATTCATGGAACCAAACCATTTTGGAACCAACATCAAGGGGAGGTTTCATACATGGTCATTCAAATTGGATTCCCGACACTTTTCTTCACCCTTACTGCAACAGACACAAAATGTCCATACTTGCATTCCATCATGCCAACCAAATCACCTACAAATCCTTCTATGGCTTCAAGATGGAGGATACAAAATATTGTTCAAAATTTACACCTTATTGCACTATACATGCACCACAAGTTTATTGCATTATGTGAAGAGGTCTTGGAAAATTTTCTTGGGGCAACAGAATATTGGTACAGGTAAAACCCTTTTTTCTCATTATCTTACAATACACTCTTACTTTTATTGTTTCCTAAAAAAAGAAATTTTTAGGTATGAATGGCAACACAGAGGCTTTGCACACATCCATGGTTTCCTATGGCTCCAACAAGCACCTAGCATTAGCATATTAGAATGGAATAACGAGCAATCAATAAAAAATGCACTTGACTACATTGATAGATATGTATCTACATGGAACCCACGAAGCATTGAATTGAGAAACCAAACATTTCATTGATCTATTCTTGATGATCCTTGTTTGATGGATACAAAAATGATCATGTCAACCAACCCTTCAACAGACTATACTAAACCGGTCAACCATGTTGAGTGCCACACAAAATGTACTCTGCAAACATGCCTTAGAAGGAAAGGGATGTATGTTTTATGTCATTATAAAGCACCCTGGACCATGCAAGATAGATCAACTCTTTCAAATGATGAAAATTCCTAGCCAAAGCACACCCCAACACACAATGATGAACGCTTGAACCTTCACAATCCATCTATACTATCCATATGGAGGGCCAATGTAGACTGCCAACCTATTCTCTCAATCAAGATTCTCTTTTCAAATATATTGCAAAGTATGTTGCTAAAGCTGAACAAAAATCCAAAACATATGATGCCATGTTATCTCACATTTCAACAACTTTTGATTCTAAAATGCCTGCCCCTATAGCATTTAAAAAAATGCTTACAGACAACCTTGTTGATCAAGACATTAGTGCCCAAGAGAGTTTCCACCTCCTACTAAAGCTTTCCCTCTCTATATCCAATAGGAACTATGTTTCTTTAAATGTCAATCAACACAAATTCCAACGAGTATTAGTTTCGGCCACATCAATGACAACATCACCTACCTACAATGATGCTTACATGGCACGACCATTACATCTAGAGACAATTCTTCTCATTGAAGTGATCCAAAAATGGACCTTTAAAGCGTCTCACAAAAATAGTCAATGGAAAGAGCACCCAAAGAAGCAATTGTTTGACTCTCTCCATGGTTCACAACTGTCCCTGTAAAAGAAGACAAAAGCTTTCATGATTTTTTTTGGACTGAACTAGTACTATACAATCCATTCCATAACATTGACAGTGAATTCAAATCCACAGAAGATCAAATAATAACACAGTGGGAGATGTTTTCTTCTACCTACCGGCCATGGCATGTCCACCACACACCAGCAGAACCAATCGAAGAACTTGATGCAAGTAGCCCGCCTAGCTTTGAGTCTACAATGCAAGAGGACAACCTTGATGAATGGCAAGTATTAGCAGGTCTAAATCTAAACCTTCCTATTCAACTAGATGCACTAGCCATGCTTGGTCAACATGGTCCATTGACCCAAACCATGAATGGGGAGATAGCCACTTCAACCCACAACAACAAATTGGAGCTACTACTTTCATAGAATCCAATCGCACATTTCAAGTAAACCATGTTTGCAGTGAACACAACCATACCACCCTCTCTGCAGACCAACAAAAATATTACAATAGAGTTCTATCCCATCTAAGCAATAATCCTTTGCAACCACTGCTTAAATTAATTGTTCAAGGAACTACAAGAACTAGAAATTCACACCTCATAAATAAAATAAGGATTGTACTCATGAGTTCAACACCAACTCACAAGTCACCATTACTACTTCTTGCACCTACAGGTGTTGTTGCATTCAACATTAAAGCATCAAAAATTCATTGTTCCCTTTGAATACCAATCAAAGAAATGACCCCCCTACAAGGACAAATGCTTGCAACCTTCGAAGAAAGCATGTACTTCATTCGGTACATTTTGATAGATGAGATGAGCTTCATTGGGCCCAAGTTGATAAAACAAATTGACATGAGGCTACGTGAAGCATTCTCCAGCCACAACCAACAACCATTTGGAGGGTGATCGATCATTCTCTTCGGTGACCTAGGACAACTACCTCCAGTCAAATATATCCCCATGTATGCTTCTACTTCCTATAGAGGAAAACTATGGCGCACCTTCACAACAATGATAACATTGACACAAATATTCTGATAGATTGGTGATGATCCTTCCCAAATTTCTTTTCATGGACTTCTGTAACACCCCTCCATTTTGGCTCTTTGATCAGAAGTGTTCTCTTTGTAATGGTTGTGTTTGATTATGCTTTGACTTTGGAACTTGGCTGCTTTTGACCGCTATCTGTTAAACGATGTGAATGATATATTTTGATGTGAAGTTATTCTACTCTGATGTTACCTTTATGGCATGTTTTGGATTAACTTAGAAGATATTTGATTTAACAATGTTTTATGTTGTTGATCATGTTATTGATGTTAGATGTGTTAGTTAGTGATATTGTATTGGTGAAGGGGACGGGATTGTATCACTCGCTTGCGAGTGCCCTACGATTTTGATATTTCCTCTTCACGGTGTGTTTGATCATATTATGTATATATGCACGTTCAACATGCTCTTTGTTGTAGGTTGGAAGGTACATGACATTGACTCCACCTGGTTTCCAGGTTTGAGCATGTCCATTGACCAACGTGAATTGATTGGGAGATAGTAGCTAGGTTTTCTGTGTCAAGTCGTTACCCTAGTCGCAGTGTGTCGTCGGGTTGTGGTCGGGTTTGGTTGTTTCATGTTGCCCAGGTCACTTTGGTCTTTAATTAAATTCAAGCTATACTGGCTTGTCTTGTTAATCTGTGACTTAAATATATTTGGTTGTAATGCTAGGAATGTTATTTACTTTATTAATTAATTTAATTTAATTAATAAAATAATCTAATATTGGATTAGGTTTATTTTATTGATTAATTAAATTAATTGTGTGAATTAATTAAGCTATTCTTTCGAATTTAAAAGTGTTAAAGGATTTAAATTCCTTTGTTGAAAAGAAAATGTTAAAATGCATTAAAATCTATTTGAAATGGGTATTTTGTTTTAAATTATTTAGAAATAGAAATGTTTTCAATGCAATGACTTTGGGGTGGAAAAGATATATTTTTTAGAAATAGTTGACTATTTTGGGAAAGATATTTGTGAAGAAATTGAAATTGAATTGAATTAGAATTTGAAATTGTAATTGAAATTTAATTTGAATTGAAGTTTGAATTAGAAATTGGAAATTTGTTTTAAAATTTGAAAATGGGAATATCTTTCAAAAATGTTTTTTAAAAAATATATGGAGTGAGTGGGTCATCTTAGGGTTTGGCCAAATTTGGGAAAAAACCCCATGAAAAGAGATGAGACTCCACTTTGTGGACAATTTTTGCTTGGTTTGATTTTGGTGGAGAGCTTGGTGGTGGCTAAGATTTTGGAGTTGAAGGAGTGTTTGGATTCTCCATTGTTGAAAGCTTCAAATTGGGGAGAAAACACAAGGTTCCATCATTTCTTCCTTCTACTTCTTGCTTCATTTTGAATAAGATTTAAATGATTGAAAATGTAGTTTTAGATTCAATGAAAATCCATGGAAATGCTTTCAAATTTGCAAACTTGTAGATAGATTTGGGAAAATGAAACCAAACAAGAACTTACACCAAAAAAAAAGGATGAAAATCAAAGAAAACTCTATTTTAGAACTAGATTTTGAAACCCTTTTTATTGTTTTGGAAAATAATTTCTGTTCTTGCAATGGATTTGGATTACTTTCACAATTTGAGTTGGAAATTAAAATTTTGGTATATATATTTGTAAATATACCCATACATATCAATACATGGATATATTTACAAATATATATACAAATATATTTGTTATATTTGAAAAAATTTAGATTTTGGGAAAAACCCAGAAAAACCCTGTATTTTCGTTTCTGGAAAAAATGCAGTGAATAAAATAATATTTTATTTTTATGTTTGAGGGGAGGCAGGGGAGGCCAATCCCCCACCGCCACCCATTCGCCACCGCCGCCACGCCCATGGCGGACGGACTGTGTGCAGAGCACACAGCCTCGCCGCCCGTGGGTGACGAACGCTGTGTGCCGAGCACACATCCCCGCCGCCGTGGGAGGCGGACAATATGTGCAACGCACACAGGCCCACCGCCCATGGGGAGGCGGACGCTGTGTGCCGAGCACACAGCTCCGTTGCCATGGGGGACGAACTGTGTGCGGGGCACACAGGCCCGCCGCCCATGGGGAGGCTGGGCAATGCATGCGCCCTAATTAGGGCTTCTTTTTGGTTTAAAAGAAAATTCGTTTTCTTTTATGAAAAATATAAATTCATTTTTTTATTATTTTAATATTGTTTAATATTATATATATATGTAATATTTAAATAATATTTATTTATGTTTATATATATATATATATTATATATAAATACTTATGTATATATATATTATATACATTTAGTATGTATATGAATATATACAATGTATAAGTATATACAATTTTTATATATATACATTTCTTAAATAAAATTATTTAGTTTGGTTAAATTTTGGAATATCAAGGTGATTTAGATAATTTAATGATTATTTAAAAAGTTGAAAATCAAATATCTTTATTTAGAATTCCATTTTTGATTATTATGGATAATAAGGTATTAAAGTTTAATCAATTGGATTATAACGATAATATTTGTTATTTAAGACATTTAAATGATGATTAATTATTTTAAATAGGAATTGTTTTAAAATGATTATAGCAATAATATAGTTGAAATGGAATGGTCATTTTAATAAACAATGATATTTAAAAGAGATTATTTTAATCCTTAACCATGATTGAGCAAATAGAATTAAAATATTAAATTTAATTCCTTAATGGTGCCAGGTGAATATTAGATAATTTAATGATTATTGAAAGAGTTGATTTTATAAACAAATATCCTTACTTAGAGATTTCATTTCCAAATTATCATGAATAATTAGTAAACTTTAGAATATTAAATAATGTGTTAGAGGCATGTATTTAAATGATGTTTTAATATTTAAAATAGGAATTTGAAATGATTATCCCATTTGTATAAGTGGAAGGGAAATTGATGAATAAACAAACATTTCTTAATTAAAATATTGAAATTGATTAATTGTAGTTTGAGCAAGAAGATTTAATTATTGGTTTAAATTCTTTAATGTCGACAAGGTGTTTTAGATAATTAAAGATATACTATTAAGTATATTTGTTTTGGAATATAATGGTATTCAAGTAGAGATAAGAATTAGTTGATTTATTTAATGCTAAATTGAAATAAAGGCAAATTGATTTGATCTAAATGTCTATTTTTCAAGATGTTTAATTATAGAATATGATTGCAGAACTGAGAGTAGATATGAACTTATTAATTAATCTAAATGATTTATTAAACAAGTGGTTTTATTTATAGTATATGATCGTGAAACTTAGAGAGAACGATTGATTTTAATTTTAATCAAATGACTGCATTTATTAAAGTGTTTTGATTATGAATATAATTGTGAAATTTAGAGTTAATGAATGATTTATTTTAGTCAAAATGACTTTAATCATCATGATGCTTTGATTTTGAATTTAGTTGTGAGCCTTAGAGTAAAATGATTGGTTTTAAAATATTTATGTGACGTGAAATAAAATTGGTGCATTGGATTTGAATACTTGCAAGAAATGAAAACTGTGATTGACTGGATTTAGGAAATCCGAACATTAGCTTATTTAACTGTCTGAAATGCTTGTAGTGATATAATGTTCATCCTCGATATTGTGGAACTAGAGTAAATGTTTTGGAATTCTTCCAGATAGAGGTTCATTTATTGGTATGGGTTGTTATGTTAGTCAACTTCTATTGTGTCGTGGAAAGTGCGTATAGTTACACCCTGTTGTTACACCCAGTTTTCACGAACGGGGATGGTGTGTGCCTCCTTGGGAATAGGAGAGGGTTATGTGGTTTGTACCTCCTTTGGAAGGAGTGCAGTTTGTATTTTGTTTGCCTCCAGTGTTTGGAGAGGATTTTGACCTTGTTGCCTCCAGTGTTTGGAGAGGGTCTTGACCTTGTTTCCTCCAATGTTTGGAGTGAGTTTCTTGATTTGTTACCTCCTTGGATTGGTGAGGTCGTACTATCTAGTTACCTATTGTGGTTTTCACCGTGTGTGTTGTCTTAGAAGAGTGGCTTGCAATAGGGGCCGACACACAAAGTGGTGTCAGGGATAACCCTTTGCAAGTTGGTTAATTCAGTGATAACTAAATAAATTTTTAGAAGCTTAGGTTGCATCAAACATTAAACAAGATTAATTATGCCTCGCTCATGGACCCAAGGGCTTGTTTTAGACTTGGGATGAGACAAGAAGGCCTGGAATGGAAAGATCATCTATCTCATCTTCACGAGAGGTATTTGATTCCGCATGAGTGAGCATGGGTGCCGGGATTTCTGTAGAGGCCACCAGGATAACCCATGGTGTGGGGGCCAGAGCCTAGGAAGATTCCCAGAGGATATCCCTTGATGAGCTATGTGATGAAACTCTTCCTAAGTCAACAATTTGTACTTGGTATTTGTGACACTCTTGATCTATTCTATGTCTGGAAGTAATGTAACCTATGTCAGTGTTGTGGGAGTCGTACCTAGAATTGTGCGTATGACCATTCATTTCATTGAGATGTGTACTTGTATTTACTTCGTATTAGTTTTGTGTAGCCTGTGTCTAGTGGTAGATGGCCTTGTGTGGGAATTCCTTGTTACTATCTCCTAGCACGGAGGGGGTGGGACCTTTGGGTTCCACGTGGTCGGGTGGCACGTGCTTCTTAATCCGTTGGTTCTTCTTCTTGTTCATGTGGATGAGATTTCCAGTTGGAGAGCCCGTGAGATCCAGTTCCTTTCCTTGCTTTATTCTTTCAGTTGATCTTGTTTATTATTACCCTCATTTGTTATAGAGGTGGAATTTGTAATATGTAATCTTGATTATTGGATTTATCTCATTCGAGGAATGAGTGTTGTAATTATGTTGTAAACTATATTACTAGAATCATGTGGCATTTATTATTCCTTGATGTAAATTATTATGTATGGAATGTATGTGAACTTAATTGTTAAGTAAATTAAATGTGGTGGATTTAAATTCTTGTTTCTTGTTTGGGTTTTAAGTAATCTCAGTCTTGTAACCTTAGAGGTTGTTGGCAATGGATAGTGATCTTGCATGTTCTTTATACTTAAACAAAACAAAAAAAAAAGTATGTTTGAGTAGTAAATTGCAACTTCCTCTAGGGTTGCCGTGGCGGGGCATTACAACTTCTCTCAAATCTCTGAAATGCAGAGCTTGCAATAGAAGATTGGCAAGTTCTAATATTGTGTTCAAGTTCCTCACTCACCTCTACAAAAAAATCAACTTTCTTAGATGTCATACATCTATTTGCAACAAATGAAATGGTCTCACTACATAATAAACATATGTAGTTGTCTTTGGAAACACCTGTTGCACTATCCATTGCAGAGCAACTTAGGGGGTTACCATACTCAAATCTAGATGAAGAACAACTTCAAGCTAAGATACTCTTGTCTATTGGTCAAGAAGTTATGTTGTGCTCAAATTTATGGGTGGAAACAGGGATCATGGATGGTGCACTTGGTCAAGTCAAAGCAATTATATACGGAAAAGGAGAAAAACCACCTCAACTTCCCTTATTTGTTGTTGTTCATTTCAAAAATTACATTGGACCGGCTTGGGATCATAACAATCCAAAAAATGTACCTATAACCCCAGTGAGTTGTGGTTTCCACTGGCCTTGACAATTCACAAGTCACAAGGACTTACACTACAAAGGGCAACAATCAATATTGGCAACACTGATCGACAAGGGTTGACATTCATAGCTATTTCAAGAGTTCATGAACTGTCATGCATTCGCATACAACCTTCCTTCACATTCCAAAGATATGCATGCATGCAACATAGCCCATTTGTGGCTCGACAAAAAATGGAAGAGGAACATTTGAATGCAATATCACAAAACAACAATTCACAAGCCTAAAGGAGGTTACGCTAACAACATGTATGCCCCTTTATTTATCTCATATCTATATTATCAACTAAGCTTGATAAGAAACAAATTTGAAACACAAAGTTAAAATTATTTTCCCATGTAAATTATATCTCATAGTTGCTTTATTATAGGTTCTACTCATGACTCACTTACACTATGTTTCCCATTGTTGAACATCTACAAATCAACTCTACCAAATGTGAGAATGAGTTTAATGTAATTTACAACTTCAACATATTGATTTTAACTTGTTGTTTTCAAATAATAAACAAGTGTATTGTTTGATGTACAGATACACTGGAGTTTGAAGTGATTATATGACAATGTTGCAAAAAAAAGTAATTTATATCTATAGTATTATGTTAAAACAATAAACTATATTTACAACATTGTATATATATCCAAAATGTATGTCTACAGATATTTACATTTTTATATCAAATGAATTGAAGTACACTATCATTTATTTAATCATATGCTCTTCATTAATACCATGAGTTTTTTCCAAAATCAAGCATCTAACTATAATCTAACCTATGACACGTTGTTCAATTTTAACCAATTTTCCTACACAATAATTTCAATTTGTATAAATTATGAAGTTATACTTATACATCTTTTACAAATTTAACATTCTAGACATAAACTAACTTATAGAAAAGCTTTAATTATAACAATGTGATTTTTTTTCTACTTATGTCACATTTTCAAATTTCTACAAAACAATCTACTCAACTTTAAAAATTCTTACAAAATTATTCAGCGTACCCATTGCACACAAACTGTGTGATTGCAAGTTTATTAAATTTTTCAATTTTCCAGAGACAAATATTTATAGTTTTTCTTTTTTGGAACCACTGTGATTTATTTTTCAATGTCATTGTTTTGGTTTATCTTCTAGAAAAGACAAAAGTTGTAATTGAAATCACTTGAAATCACTGTGATTTATTTTTGAACTCTAGTTTAGGTGCATTGCTATTGCCCCTATATGGGTGGTGTGTTGTAAAGTTTCTTTGCAAAGTTTATTCTTGAGCTTTCATATTTAAAAGAAAAAAAAGTATGTGGTTATTAATTATTGAAATATGGTGTTGACTTCCTTCATTAATTTTCTTACAATTTGCATACTATAAATTATAAATTAGAGATGACTTTGTCACTGTAACATTTATAATTGAAATACGGAGGTTAATCTCTTTCATGAAACCTCACCCTTAAAGTAGTTCAAGGAAGATTCTTATAGATAATTATTAATATATAAGAAAATTAAGATATATATTAAAAATTATATATTAATACTTATCTATCAATATATTACAATAATACATTATAATAGTGTAATTCTAATATCTAATATATTACTATAATAATGTTTTGAATATAATATAATAATAATATAATTATATTAAAAAAAATAAAAATTAAAAAGATATCTTTTGCCTTAGTATATATAAATTATTTTAAATATATATGCTAGTTACGAAGTCAATCATAAACCACTCGCTAAACGACGATTCTTAGTCCACGCGCTTATTTTACTCATCTGTGGGCCCTACCAAATGATATGCCACGTCACTTTGTTCGCGGGAAAAACCCAGAGTTGAAACGGCGCACGGATATACATCTGCAGTTCCTCGAAACACAATATTCTATTCAGTCGGACCTCAATTCCTCTGTTAATTGACAGATAAACAGCAGCTCAAAATGTTTCTATTTTCAAGCAGCGAATAGCAATGGAGTTTTTTCAGGGGGCAAAGTATGTGAGACTTCGAAGCCACCATGACAAATATCTTTGTGCGGGAGAGGATGAAAACATTGTCAATCAAACCAGAGATGGAACAGAAAGAAATTCAAAATGGCAAGTTGAATTCATTGAAGGACAGGCTAAAATTAGATTGAAGAGCTGTTATAACCGTTACTTGACAGCAACAGCCATGCCATTTCTGTTGGGATGGACAGGAAAGAAGGTATTACAGACTGTGCCCTCAATGTTAGATTCCTCTGTTGAATGGGAACCAGTCAAGGATGGAAATTCTCATGTTATGCTTAAAACGAAATATGGGACTTATTTGCGCGCAAATGGGTTCACTAAACCTTGGAAGAACAGGGTAACCCATGACGTTCCGCGCAGAATAATTACACAATATTGGGTATTCTGGGAGGTTGAAGTAACTGAAATAGATACGATCTCTCCAAGTCCTTCTCTAGCAGAGGTATGTTGTAAACCATACTCTTAATCTTTTTGATATATGTGGGTTTGAAGCAGTTCAAATTACAAGATTATTTATCATTTCCCCTGGATATATCTTTAATACTCTTCTAGTCATGACCCATCCACCTTTCAGATCAAGTGAGCCATCTGTCACAAGCTAGACAGTGGTGAATAACTGGTTAGAATGCATGCTTTCAATTTTTTCCAGGACTTGCACTTGATAACCTAGAATTACTTTAAGGAGGTTAAACATTCCACTAATATTTCTGGGTTTACCATTCCCAAGTCAATAGCATTCCAGTTTTCCTGTAATCGAGCTCTTTTTTTCTGAGTTACAGGGCATAATATTTTGCAAATAGTTGAAAAGATTTCTCTCTTGGGTATTTTGCTTGCAATCAAGTTAGACAGAGAGCTTTAAATGACTTCGGAAAACCTGTAAAGAATACAATTGGTCCTTTACCTTAGAAGAACCCCTCCTTTCCTCAGTTTAGAAAAAATCCACACCATTTATTCACCAGGCTTTCTTTCTACCTAAACCAATGAAGAATTTGATAATCCCAATTCCCCATCCAAATACCATTCCAAGTCAATCCAGCTTGTATATGTTTCCCCAAAATTAATTGGAGTTGTTTTTCAGTTTTTTTCCAAAGGATTATATTTAACTGTCTAAAGTATTGAGTTCTTATTGTGAAGGTCCAAGTTTAAATTTCAAAAGAAAATCTGAAATGAAATTTTAAGTTGTGACTTTAAGTGTCATTCTTGATCTTTCATGATTGACTTCTAGTGTGGAGGTGGTTTTAAAATAAGTAATTTTTTAGTTGCGATTTTTGATCTTCATAGGTAGTTTTTAGTGTGGTTCTTCAAAAGGAATTAATATTAGTCTCACAATCATACTCGAAGAACTTATATTAATGTCATATTGATATTTATAAGAACAGAATACTTATAAATGATTACCAATATAAAAAAGATTTTATATTCATCATTGAAAAGTTTCACTTACTTTTTAAAATAACATTTTGACAAACATGCTTATACTATCTGAGTTACAATTCTAAGAAATTAAGGGCTTTCTTGACATTTCTACAGACAGGCAAATCTCCATTAATGTCACCACCAAGCAAGCCGAGTCCAACCAGTGAGAGTGAGAGCGAGAGTGGGAGGGGGAAGGGGAGTGGGAGTGGGAGTGGGAGTGGACGAGTTATCTATTATGCAGTAGGTGATGATAATGTAAACATAAAAGATGGGTATGAGTGGCCTTCTTTCATCTTCAAGGGAAATGACATGTACAGATTGACTGTAAAGCTGGAGGAGGAGACTGGGCTTCATGACATCATCGTGTGTACACATCATCCTTTCACAGGAAAGTTGTTTCCAGTGGCTTTGGAGTTTCCTCCCAACAACGTACCTATGCATTTGGTGCTGCTTCAACCAACATCCAAGGGTAAGTTCTCTTGGCTTTAATTTTTAATTTGCACTTAAAATGATATAGAATTGAATGTATACAATATGATAAATTATCAGTTCCGCATCGAAAAGAAACTTAGCTGGACTTTTGATTTTATAATTTTATTGAACTTCTATGTTTGATATGCAGGACTACAGAGGGCAGACTGAAATGTTTGGTTCAGGAGACAATTTGTAAATATGACCATGAACAACATATGCATCGATTTTGACAACATAATAATTCAGCTTAAGTTGCAAAGTAAGTAATCTTATTAAATGAAGCACCTTATTGCCTAAAATGGTTGATATGGTGCTTTCCACTCTGCACTTTCTACTCTACTCAGGCAAAGACATTTTTACATTCATACCCATGTTGTGTATAGAGGAGAAAATTGCAAGGTAACTTCTTAACATGACAGTTCAATGGTATTCAAATATCTATCAATACCCATGTTGTGTATAGAGAAGAAAAAGAGAAGCTGCAACTGCATTTTGTGGGGCAATGGTGCTCAAGAACATCTCTTTCTTCTTGTTGAATCGCTTCACCATTTCTCTTTCGCTGAAAATCTTTGACATAATCTTGTACTTTTGCGAACTGCAATGTAATTTTGCAGTTATCACAAGACAATTCCTCCAGTTATCATTTTAATTTTTTCCAGCACAGTAAATTTTAGGTAAGTTCTGTTTTACAAAAGTTAGCAAAAAAGAGTACCAAATGGCAAATTTAAACAGTAGAAGGATGCCTTATTTGTATAGTTGAAGGTTATGGAAGTCTGACTATATATTTATTTGTAAGTCAATTTTTGGTAACTTTGTTGCGCTTACAAATCTTTTAAAGAACTTAAAATTTAAAATAATAAAAAATGAATCTAACAAATAAAATGACAAAATTAATAGATATTAAAGTAAGAACAAATACAATCTCTTGAGATATTTACATGATTTTATATATTTGATTTTTTTCTCATGCACACCCAACATTTCCTATGTCTTATGATTATGCTTGTCCATTTTGTAGAGTCTAAAATGTAATATTATGGTTTTGTTGAAACTTGCATTTAAAGACAACCCAATACTTATATAATGGAGTTGAGCGGGATGGGAATGAGGCCAAAACGGTAAATAATAAGGACGAAGTGGATGTGGATGGAGTATAGTTGGATGAGGTAAATGAATGGGGGTGCAATTGGTCCTTAGAAGATGATGAGATTCTTCTAAGCATCTAGTTGGAGGCATAGAAGATTATTTCCACGCAGAAATTTGCCAAAGCCACATCAAAAACTATTTCAAAAGGTCTTGGAGGTGTCAATGGTGGTTTTCAAAGGGTTTTTTAACTCCCTTTTCTATAAATGCTTTTGAAAAAGATTTGGTTGCTTAGGATACAAATCACCATGGGTGTGAAGCGGCGTTGGATAGCTCGATCTAGGGTGGCAACGTTGCATGCATGTCTAAGGGTTTTGGCAAGCCCATTATGTAGTTAGGAACCTTAGCTTTGCCATGTGTGAATCTTATTTTTCTTGACAACAAGGATGTTGATATGGTTGATAAGTTGGAAGGCCAAGTTCTAAATGGTGACCTTGGGAATTTTCATCCTTCTATTTCAACTTTGTTTGGAAACTAGCATGTTGATTTTTTTCAAATTTTGGTTATTGAAGTGTGTGGTGGTCGGCTTGATGAGTTGAACATTGTGCATGTGGAGGGTTCTACCTTGGAGCCTTCGGTGGCTAGATCCCCCTCTAATATGACCCTACATGTGTCTGATTCAAGCCTAGGTGAAGCTCCTTACAATTTGGAACTCTTGCATTATTTTGAAGGTTCTCGATGCTACTATGGATAGATCTATTGCTTGCATGGGAAAAGCTCTCATTGGGATATTTTTGGGCTTTCATCCTAATAAAGATGTAGTTTATTGCTAGGAGCATTTGGTCAAATTTGAGTTCTACCTTGACCAATGGATTTCCTTCTTCTCTTTTCAAACCCTTGAGGATTGTAATAGGGTCCTTGTAGGAGGTCCCTAGTTCCTTGGTAAATTTGGCCTTTTTCTAGAAATATTTGTGTAGACACGTAAAATGTATTGATTGACGCTACATATCTGATCCTGATTTTACTAACACCGCTTCATCCTGAATCATCCCTCTGTCTACCCATTTAATCGAATGCCCTTATTTGATTAAATTCATCAATTTTCCTCCCTTAATTAAATAAATAATTATTTATCTGATTAAGTATTTCTCTTTTGTTAATTAAATTAATCAATTTGATTTAATTAACCCTAAGTCCTTATTTAATTAAATAATTCATTTTATTTAATTAAATCTCTAAGGTCATCTTATTAAATTAAATAAATTAAACCTTATTTGATTTAATCTAACAATCATCCCCTTTAGTTGAATAAATCAAAATATTGATTTAACTAAGTCTAAATCAATTTCCTCTCAACTTTGATTTATTTAAATCCTAAAATCTAAGTCAAAATTGTCAAATCACTTAATCTCCTCTTATTTAATCAAATCCTGATTAAATCTAATCTTAATCCATGTACCATCCTCTAATTTTTGCCACTTGCACATGAAAATACATTTAATTCATTTATTAAATCTCTATTTTCTCTCAACTTGGCATCTTTAGAGGATATTCTTCCAAATTTGAAAATCCCTCCAAATGGGATGTGTCCTTCCAATAAGGCATTTATTTCATCTTATAAGTCCTTTTGCCTTGAGCCAAGTGGCCATAACTCCATTTGACTCTCCCTCCACCTTGTCATTTCACTAATTTCAAATTTCAACTAATTGCATTTATGTACGCTTTCATCAAAATGTGCACATCCTTTGCCCATTGGTTGAAAGTTAGTCCCACATTGCTTCAATTTGGGCATTTCTCTATCTTGTTTTCCTATAAATAAGAGGTTTCTCTCCTCATTTGATCATCCACAATTTGAGTAAACTTATTATACTCAATTTCATCTTCAAGCATCACCATTTTCATCAATTTTATCAAAGTCTTAGGCTCTTAGCTAGGTTATGCAGATTTTTCATCATTGAGCATATTTGAATCTTCAACAAAGTGGATCACTCTTCATCACTCATCAACATTGCATCATTGGAGTTGGGAAAGGGCCAATTTTCACATCAAATTGGCACCAATTCCCCCATGAGATCAAGAGTTTGCATGTTTAATTAGGATTTCATTACTTTCTTATTGTGTTCTTCATTTTATTTCCTAGTTTGAGCATTGCTAATGGATTTCATGGGAAATCTTGATTCTTACTTGCATTTGATCTAACTATGTGTTTGTTTATTGTGTTTTGCAGGTATTAGGATTGGGGTTCTACATTTGGCGCTAGAAGGAAGGAAAATCTCAAGTTTAAATCACATTTTTTATCAAAAAAAATTGTGTTTTTTTTTCTGTTTTTGTGTGTTTATAGGGAACTGCACCACTATTAGGCTAGCATCGCCATACAAAACCGCTAGCAGTCCAGCGTCACCATACAACACCATTTCAAACTTCAAACTACATCACTTTGTCTTTCCCGCCCAAAATTCAAAAGTTCTAACTCCCCCGCTGGGTCAATTCAAGGTCGCTAACATTTTTTAAACTCCAAACTACACCGCTGGGTAAAAGTCCAACGCAATCATCCTCTTTGTTTTTCTACAGAGAACCGCTTGTAGAATTAGTGGCACCATATAACACCACTAGGATCCTCAAACTGCACGACCTGTGCAAACTCCGCCGCTGGAGTAAAGTAAAAAGTGAAGTTTCACTTTTTAATAACATGTGTTTTTTTAAATTTTGATCATCTAAGTTATTAATTGCTTTCTTAACCTCTTTTTTGCAGTTCTAACTGGTGTTTGTGGGTTGGCTTAATCAAAGGTGAAGAAAAGAAACCTAGTGGAAGTTTCATAATGACATCATCATCTCATTACATCAAGTGTTTTTGAACACTTTAGTGTTTGTTGAACACTCTTAGAGAATTCATAATCTCTCTTAAGAATTTGTTTCTTTTCATGTGCTTAGGACATACTAAATTTCTTTTGGCCTCTAAAAAGAACATTACAAAGAATTTCATTTTTTGCTACAAAGGGCTTCAAAAGAACTTTAGGACAAACTCACTAGATTTGGTTTGAGGATTAACAATTGAACAAAGACAATCTCCATATTTTGTTTTTGGTGCTATAAAAAGAATCAAATCATTGCTTTGTGGATTTAAAATGAACAAGTGCTTCTTTGTTTTGTAATTACTTACTCAAAATAATATCATTAAAAGGACGTATGCACTTCTCTCATGCCTCATAATGATCTTGAGAATCAAAAGGTGTTTTGGTGACATTAAGTTGCATAAGTGATTACCCACACACTTCAATTTGGACTTTAAAATTGAACAAATCTTGCGAGTGTGAGTGGAACATATCGCGTGTGTTCTCTCCTTTTTTCTCAACAAAGATTGATTGAACTACGGATATGTTTGCTCGCTTTTTTTTTATCTTAGAGGGCTTTCCTTGTGGGAAAAAGTAATCACCCAAGGCAATGACCCAACCGGCAACACACTAAAGACAAGCGATTTCCAACTGGTATATAAGTGTGGGTTCTTGTTGAAAGGCAAGAATCACGATGGTCATCCTGACGAGAAGGGAAGTAATGGTCTCTCGTCGAATATCCCCCATGGAGGGAAAGTCTGTATTAAAACCCTTGTTTAGAAAAGGCCAAAATCCTTGATCTATTTGTTGGTGCAAGAACGGTCATTCTGAAGCCACCCCACATTTTTATGATTTTTAGTAAAAATGGAAAGTATTCCATGGGAGTTTCATGGGTGTTGATGCTTGGTTTCCCCGTATAAGTGAGTGTTGTGGAGGGGAGCCAATGGGGTCAAGCATCTAACCATTCGCCAAAAGTAGGTGTAGCTAGATTTGTCCAAGTGGGGATTCAACAAATATAGTCTTTTATATCCATATGGTTGTACTTGTTCTTGGAAACAAAACACTTTGCTTGTGTTGGAATATGTGCCTCAATTCTTACTAACATGTAACTCCTGCAGGGAAAAGTCGTTGTGACATTATTCATGTTTGGCCGACTAACTGTTCTGAATCTTGTTGAAATGTCCATGTCGCCAAGACAGAGGTGATGTCTTGCCGAATGAAGTCCATCGCTTTAACATAGAGCATTCACTGTGACCTTTTTTCAATTGGAGACCTCTGGTCGACAGTATGTTCCTATTGAGTGTTAATGCAGCTGTCGGAGTAGCTCAAGCGCTCGGGGAGAAGTCCCAGTGATTGGAGAATGTCTCATCGATAGCATATGGCTATCGGGGTAACTCAAGGGCATTGGGAAGATCTCCCAGCGACAATGAAAGGTCATGCCGACGTGAGTTTTCTCTTGGTCCATTCGCGGTGACAAAAGACTTCGCTGAGAAGTCTTGGTGACTTGAATAAGTCACGTCGGCAGTCATCGGTGTAGCTCTCGGCGCCCAATGAAACGTCTTGGCGAATTCAAATGTCTTGCCGACTCGGCAAGACATGGGCGCTCGACATGTGGTCTCAGCGAAAGACATAAGTCTTGCCGACTGGTGAATGCAGCACTCGGGGTGACTTAAGACCTCGGTATAAGGTCTTGGCGAAGACGATAAGTCTTGTCGACTCTTCAATGCTCATCGATGTAACATGAAGGTTTGGTGAGAGGTCTTGGCGAAGATCGGTATGTCTTGCCGATGGAATGTCTCATCGTTGTGACTTGTGGCATTTAATATGAGTCTCACCGAAAAGCGATAGTCATGCCGAATGGAAAACACATGACAGCATGACTCGAAGACTTCGAATATGAGGCCTTGGCGAGATCGGTATGTCTTGTCGATAGAGGAACCCTTTGCCGATAGAAACGTATTGAATGTCGATGGACTTGGTATGACTCATGGCGTTCGTTGAAACCTCTTGCCGACTGTTGGAGACTTAAGCCGATTACTTTGTGGCATCGGGGAGACACTATTAGTGTCTCACCGATATGCCAACAAAGTTGAACGCCTTTGACCAGTTTGACCATCCTATGTGGAGCCTTGTGGACCAATCAGAGGAAGCGATTTTCAAATGGATGGCAGTTAGTTTTTTGCAACTGTTGCGACGCTGGAGCTGAACAACATGCAGGGAAAAATCAATTGCTCGAGAGGAAACTTTCTACGATGAGGCAATGGCAGACAAGGATGAACGAAAGGCAAAAATCAGAATGTGATAAGATTTAAAGGATCGATTCTAATTTGAAATTACAATAAATGAAATTGAATTGTTGAGAGCTTTTCTGTAACTAGATGAACAGTGAATGTAGCTACTATGAACTAATACGAGAGACTTGTATCTCTAATTGTATGTAATTGTTCTTACTGTAATACAAAGAGATTCAGTTTGTTGTGGTGGGTTTTTTCTCGAAAGGGTTTCCCACGTAAATCTGTTGTTCATTGTTTTTGAGTATCTTCTTTGTTTCTGCAAATCTTTCATGTGTGTCTTAATTGGATTGTAATTAGGAAAAATTAAAAGTATTGTCTGCTTACTTCCCTGTGGTTTTGATGTTAGGAAAGTTGTTTCCGCACCTTTACTTTCCTTACAAGTGGTATCAGAGTCTGGCCAGTTGTGTTGTCCTTGTGAGTGGGTTGGGTTTTTTGTGTCAATCCTTTTCCAGTGGGAGTTTTGTAGAGGTCTGGTAGTTTAATTACAAATTAAGATGGCTAGCACATCCGGGAAGATGGAAATAGAGAAATTCAATGGTAGCAATTTTGAGCTATGGAAACTCAAAAAGCAAGATCTGTTAGTAGACTGAGATCTTAGGACTGTTGTGTCTGGGATAATGCCTCAAGGCATGAAGCAAGAGGATTGGGACCTGGCAGATAGAAAGTCTAAGGGGCTGATAAGGCTCTATTTAGCAGACTCTATTTTTCTGAACGTACATGAAAAAAAGACTGCATCTTCCTTGTGGAAAAGATTAGCATCCATTTATCAGGGCAAGTCCTTGGTGAACAAGCTGTTCTTGAGGAAGAAGTTGTACTCTTTGAGAATACAGGAGGGAGGATCTGTTGCTAATCACTTAAAGGCTTTCAACATGCTAATTGCTCAGTTGACATCTGTTGGTGTGAAGATTGAAGATGAAGATCGTTGCATGTTGTTGTTATGTTCTTTGCTAGATGCTTGGGATCATCTGGTAATGGCTATTGGGAGTACAACATCCACTTTCAAGATGGAAGATGTTGTTGCTTCTTTATTATCAGAAGAGATGAGAAGAAAATCTTCTGAGATGGCAAAGAAGGCTTTGGCTGTCAGAGGTAGATTGAAGGAGAAAGGCAAGAAGAAGGACAAGAAGTCCATATTGAAATCAGAAGGGAGATCAAAGTCTCCTGGCAAGAAGTCCAAGGTGAAGTGTTGGAATTGTGGGCAACCTAGTCATGTCCGAAAGGATTGCAAGGAGGAGAAAAACTCTTGGCAATGATTCTTCTCAGAGTAATCAGATGTCTCATTCGGCTTTGGCTACGGGCATCAATGATGATGCAGCTAATTGATTTTGGAGCATCTTTCCACATGACATCTCATAGAGAGATTGGGTTCATGAAGAATACAATGAGGTGGAAAGGTGTACTTAGCAAGGATTCATCTTTTGAAATTGTTGGTCGTGGAAGAGTCAGAATTCAATTCCCTGATGGAAGAGTGAAGGGAACCAATGATGTGATGCATATACGGGCCTCAAAACCTACTTTTGTAAGTAATTTGAATGATATTGGAGTGCATGTCACGTTCTAAAATGGCCAAGATGACTAAGAGCTCTATGGTGTTGGCTAGGTGCCTGGGGTGGTACCTTGTAAAAAGCTCGATGCATTCCAATGCTCAATGTCTCTACAAGTCACTCAAGCTACTCATGGAGAAAAGAAGAGCGTTCCATGGTGTAAACTCCATGGAGGTTAAACTTCCGATGAGGAAGACTATGCTCTGGCATCATAGGCTTGCCACATTGGTGAAAAGGTTTAAAAACCTTGAAAAATAAAAGCTTGGTAGAAGGGCTTGAAGATTGTAACCTTGAGTTCAATTTTTGTGAATATTGCATATATGGAAAGCAACATTGTGTTTCATTTTATTCCAATCCTCACAAATATTTTGGTTTGCTTGATTATATTCATTCTGATGTGTTTGGTCCAGTGAATGTTTCTTCTTTGTCTAAATCAAGATACTATGTGTCGTTTATTGATGAATTGTGAGAAGAACATTTGTATATTTTCAGAAAAATAAATCAAAAAGTGTTTAGTCGGTTTTAAAATTTAAAACCTTGAAAATGCGGTAGAAAAATAAAATGCTTAAGGGCCGATAATCGGTGAGTTTTGTTGGATGAATTTGAAAGGTAACAAGATCATGGGATTAAAAAGACATAAGACTACACCTACACTCCACCAAAATGGAGTTGCTGAAAAGGTTCAACAGGACAATAATGGAAAGAGCACGAGTATAAAGCGTTTGGCTTGGAAAGAGAAGTTAAGGCTGGGCGATCTCTATAGCATGTTACTTGGTAAATCATTCTCCTAACTCTGCTCTTGTTGAGAAGGCACTTTGGAAGTATGGTCTGGAAAGAAGCCCTCTTTGAGACATATTCGTGTCTTTAGTTTGAGGCATATGCATATATGCCATTTGAAAAAAGATCTAAGTTGGAAAACAAAGCTGAGAAGTGTATTTTATTGGATATAAGTGACTGGAATAAAAGGATACAAGCTTGGAATCCGAGAGGTGAAAGGTTTTGTATAGCAGTAAGGTATATTTCGTGAGCTGAAATCTTCTACATTGGATCTGCAGTAGAGAAGAAATCAGAAAATGAAAAGGATGTAGCAGGAA
Organism: Sequoia sempervirens; assembly: GCA_007258455.2. NCBI lineage: Eukaryota > Viridiplantae > Streptophyta > Pinopsida > Cupressales > Cupressaceae > Sequoia > Sequoia sempervirens. The sequence goes on along the minus strand of VDFB02293975.1, from coordinate 24,760 downwards.
TTCCTTCTACACCAGATAAAGAGGAATTGAAAAATCAAAATGTACGATCTGAGGAGGCTCAAATAGTTCGAAAGTTCTAAAAAGAGATGAAGAACCACTCCTCTCGACTTGAGAAGGTCAACTTGAATTGAAAGCAACTGATAGGTATGGGTTTCTTTGATTGAGTCTAGTTATTATAATGCTCTAGCACCTTGATGAACCTAGGGCGTGAAAGGGCATTTAAAATGTCATTCAAACTCTTGGTTGGAAGCCATGAATGAAGAGATGGAATCATTAGAAAAAATGGCACAGGGTTGGTGCCATTGCCTAAAAAGCGAAAATTTGGGAACAAAAATGGGTATTCAAAGGAAAATTAGTCGGATGGTGAGTGTAGAAAAATATAAAGTGAAATTTGAGGTTGCAAAAGGATTGAGGTGAGGGAATTGATTATGGAGATATTTTCTCCTGTAGCTAAGCTGACATCTATTAGATTTCTTTTGTCACTTGCACAATATGACTTAAAAATTGAACAGATGGATGTGAAGAGAGCGTTTCTTCATGGTGATCTTGAAGAAGAAATTTATATGTCCCAGTTGGACCACTTTGTGGAAAAAGGTAAGGAAAGACTGGTTTGCAAGTTAAAGAAATCTCTGAATGGGTTAAAAGGTCTCTCCTAGAGATAATGGTACCAGGAAATTTGACACTTTTGTTTTGTCATTTAGGTTGTAAGATCAAAATGTGATCATTGTGTATATTACAAAGGCAAGAGTGATCAAGTCCTTATTATTGCTCTCTATGTTGATGATATGTTGTTCATAGGCAATGGTAAGTTAATGATTTCTAATTTGAAGTCTCAATTGTGCATAAAGTTAGAATGAAGATCTTGGTCACCGGCGAGGGGTATATTAAGGAATGGGAAATAACCGGGGACAGGAAAAATAGAAAACTTTGGCTTAGTCATAGTAAGTATATCATGACTATTCTACAGACATTTTGTATGACTGAGTGCAAGCAACTAGTTGTTCTAGTTACAAGGAACAAAGCTATCTATTGAGGATTGTCCAAAATCTCCTACTGAGGATTGAGGACATGACCAGTGTACCTTATGCTAGTCGCGGTTGGTAGCCCTTATGTATGCAATGGTCTATACAAGGCCGGACATTGCCCAAGCAGTGGAAGTTCTTAGTCGGTTTATGGCTAATCCTGGAAGGACACATTGGGATGCTGTGAAGAGAGTGTTTAGATATCTGAAGGGTACTTCAGACTATGCTTTGTGTTACCATAGTAACTTGGTTGAATCACATAAGACTCTCAGCATTCAGGTTATGTGGATTATGATTGGGCAGGGGACATTGACAGCAGAAGATCCACTAGTGGATATGTTTTCATGATGAATGGTGGTGCAGTGAGTTGGATGAGCAAGTGGCAGGTGTAGTCACCTTGTCCACTATAGAGGTAGAATACATGGCAGCTACACATGCCTATAAAGAAGCAATCACGGTTAAAGCGTTTGTGTTCTAACATTGGTTTTGATGTAGGAAAAATTACTATTTACTTGTGACCCAGAGGTTCTATATGTTTGGCAAAGAATCCTACTTTCCATGCCAAGATGAAACATATAGATGTACATTATCACTTTATACGGATATGGTGGAGGATGGGAAGGTCTCTTTGGAGAAAGTGGATACTCTGGAGAATGTTCTTGAGATGCATTGGCGAAGCACTGTGAGCACGAGACAAATCTGTGGTGGTGTGCTAGTTCGATGGGCCTCTTGGCCCATGTCTTTCAGTAGTTTTATTATGCTCTGGAGGTGTTAGTAAGATCTTCGCCAAGTGGGAGCTTGTTGGAATATGTGCCTCAATTCTTACTGACATGTAACTCTTACAGGGCAAAGTTGCTGTAACATTATTCATGTCTGGCCGACTAACTGTTTTGAATCTTGTTGAAATGTCCATGTTGCCAAGACAGACGTGATGTCTTTTCAAATGAAGTCCATCGCTATAACATAGACCATTCGCTGTGACCTTTTGTCGATTGGAGACCTCTGGCTGACAGTATGTTCCTATCGAGTGTTAATGTGGCTGTCGTAGTAGCTCAAGTGCTCGGGGAGAAGTCCCCGCGATTGGAGAATGTCTCACCGATAGCATATGGATATCGGGGTAGCTCAAGGGCATCAGGGAGATCTCCCAGCGACAATGAAAGGTCACGCCGACGGGAGTTTTCTCTTGGTCCATTCGCGGTGACAAAAGAATTCATTAAGAAGTCTTGGCAACTTGAATAAGTCACACCGATAGTCATCGGTGTAGCTCTCGACGCCCAGTGAAACGTCTTGGCGAAGTCAAATGTCTTGCCAACTCAGCAAGACATGGGCGCTCAACATGTGGTCTCGGCGAAAGACATAAGTCTTGTTGACTGGTGAATGCAACACTCAGGGTGACTTAAGACCTCGGTATAAGGTCTTGGCGAAGACGATAAGTCTCACCGACTCTTCAATGCTCATTGATGTAACATGAAGGTTCGATGAGAGGTCTTGGCGAAGATTGGTATGTCTTGCCGATGGAATGTCTCATCGTTGTGACTTGTGGCATTCGATATGAGTCTCACTGAAAAGTGATAGTCACGTCGAATGGAAAACACACAACGCATGAATCAAAGACTTCGATATGAGGTCTTGGCGAGATCAGTATGTCTTGCCGATGGTCTCTCTAAGTTCGATATGACTTGCAAGCATCGGTAAAACATCTTGCCGATAGAGGAACCCTTTGCCGATAGAAACGTATTGAATGTCGATGGACTCGATATGACTCATGGCGTTTGTTGAAACCTCTTGCCAACTGTTGGAGACTTAAGCCGATTACTTTGTGGCATCGGGGAGAAACTGTTAGTGTCTCACCGATATGCCAACAAAGTTGAACGCCTTTGACCAGTTTGACCATCCTATGTGGAGCCTCATGGACCAATCAGAGGAAGCGATTTTTGAATGGATGGTAGTTAGTTTTTTGTAACTGTTGTGATGCTGGAGCTGAACAACATGCAGGGAAAAATTAATTGCTCGAGAGGAAACTTTCTACAATGAGGCAATGGCGGATAAGGATGAACAAAAGGCAAAAATCAGAATGTGATAAGATTTAAAGGATCGATTCTAATTTGAAATTACAATGAGTGAAATTGAATTGTTGAGAGATTTTCTATAATTGGATGAACAGTGAATGTAGCTACTGTGAACTAATACCAGAGAACTGTATCTCTGATTACATGTAATTGTTGTTACTGTAATACAAAGAGATTCAGTTTGGTGTGGTGGGTTTTTTCCTGAAAGGGTTTCCCACATAAATCTGTTGTTCATTGTCTTTGAGTATCTTCTATGTTTCTGCAAATCTTTCATGTGTGTCTTAATTGGATTGTAATTAGGAAAAATTAAAAGTAATGTTTGCTTACTTCCCTGTGGTTTTGACATTAGGAAAGTTGTTTCCGCACCTTTGCTTTCCTTACAGCTTGTTCATAAATATTTGGAAACAAACATTTAAGATTATCATCAAACTTAAAACCCTTTAGGAAGCAAATATCTTTGACAAGATTCATGTGTTATTGCTTTCCCTTGGGATTCCATCCTTAGAGGTTTCTAAACATTTGAATTTATATCTCAATTTTCTTGCTAAAGTCAACAATAGGTAACTTTTTCCTTGATTTCATCAAAGTTCCACATAATGTACTGTGGGATAAGAAGAAGTCAAGACATTAGACATATAGTTTCAAAAGCTAATCAAGAATTGTTTGTGGTAAAAAGAAGTCACTAAGAAAAACTAAGAACAATTGGATCCCACACATGTGTCTCAAATGATTTCATGCAAGATCAAAATACGGAAACCAAATTCAAGAGCTCTTAGTCCAAAAGAACATCAAAAGTGTCTCTCAACACTCTACGAATTTAGACGAAGGTTACTTTTCAAATTTTACATAAGATCTTCAAGAAATAATCCTGGTTTGTACTCATTCTATTATTGTCAAAATCCAAATCTTTTTCGGGAATTTGAACATATTGTTTAGAGTAAATCATGTTCTTGAAAATCGAGGTCTTGTAAACAAGAGTCTTTTTAGGTACACATAGGATCAAAATCAAAACCTTCATCCATCTTTCAAAAATCAAACCAAAATCATCTCACCAACAACTCTTGAAAATATTGAAATCATCCTTCATGCTAGACTTTTTGGCAAATCCATGAATCAAAATCAAAATCAAAATCCTTGAATCAAAATCCTTGAAATTGTCATCAAATCATCTTGTTTAGCTAGGTATATGTAGATGCATCCTTCTCCATATGATTAGTTGAATTTCCATCTTGTTTGGTTAGGTGTGGGTAGATGCATCCTTCTCCCTACACTTAGTCAAATTATCCTCTTGTGAGCAAGTCTATCCCATAGATAACATCCGACATCTTTGGATCTATTTGTTCATTATCCAAAATCAAAACAATCCAAAACCAAATCAAGGTCAAATAAGAAAATCCAAGAATCCAAAAGAGTCCCAAAAGTCTAGCATCCCCTCAATATCTTCTAAAGAGTTCAACCATCCATTTTATTCATCTTTCACACACTTCATCATTTCACCTTTGATCCTTAATCATCCTAGATCTTCTCTTTTGAACCTCATTTTATGGTTCAAACTAGATCTCAACACAAGAGGAACATGGGAGCCAACAAAGAAACATCCACTTCAAATGACCTAAGTCAAACCAATTCTGAAATGAATCCTATTGGATCAAGCAATCCTCTAACTAACTTTCCTTCATCATCACAAAATCCTCAAGATGAAGGTCAAGTAGAGGATATCACCAATAACGCCTTTAGAATGACACAAGATGAGATCATCGAAATGGTCCAAAATCCTGAGAATCATAGAATTATCAACATCATGATGAGACTCAATCCCTCACTATACATGTTTGAATTAGCAAAACAAGAAACTCCCTTCCAATTTCGATGTGAGCACCATTGTGGAACCACCTTTTGGGGTCATGCATCCAATTTCATCCATGCCCCCAATCTCATCTACACCTCCATTCCAAAGCATCACTCAACCCATCCCCCAAATTACATCATCCATTGCTCCAACTCAACCCATTGTTAACAAGGGAAGCACATTTCTCAATGCACTACAAACACACCCCCTAGTAAACAATCAAGATTTGGACACAAACACAATCTTGGGGAAATCCATACTAAAAAATCCATCACATACATATGTCCCCCTCACCTTTCATGATCCTAATGACATATCATCACCATTCCATGCAACACCTCAAACTTCTCTCCCCATAACCTTGTATGGAGAAGGTGACTTATTTGGACCAGGGGGCATCTTTGACCCTACATCTTCATCATTTCCTCAAGGGAGTATGCCACTCATTTTTCCACCACTCCCACCCTTTCCATGAATATCCACATCACCTCTCGGTTTAGGGCTTCCCCCTTTACCAAATGTCAATCAACAAAATCAAATGAACCCTCTGATCATCAATCAAAATATCATACCAAATCCTCTCATCTTGCCATCAACATCACAACAACAGATGGCAACCATCCCGATAAAGCAAGCCACCACCATCACATCATCAACTATCCCCCAAGTATCTCAAAACATGGTCTCTCAAGGACCAAGCATATCAATCGAACCATCCACCACCCAAATCCCAATCATCAATACAACGGTGCCTCTCATCGCCACAACAAACACCATTCAAAATCCACCTCCACCACCACCGCCACCCAAGTCAAATACATCAAACCAATACAACATTGTATTGCAAGCCCCTCAGCAAGTGCAAGCACAACTAGCTACACAACAAGAACAACAGGTTGCTCAAGTCTAGACATTATTGCAACAACAACAAGCTGCCCAAGCTGCACAAGCAGCTCAAGCATCCCAACAAGCACAAGTTTAGGCTCAGGCACAAGTGCAAGCTCGAGCCCAATACCAAGCTCAACAAGCACAAGTGCAAGCACAAACATTGGCACAAACACAATACCTTACTCAACAACAAGCATATCAACAAGCGCTGAAGCAATACCAAGAGCAACAAGAAGAATCCCGACTAGCATCCTAACAACAAGCGTTGTTGGTGCAACAACAACAAGAAGCTCAACAACAAGCACTATTAGCACAACAACAACATGACCAACAACAAGCATTGTTGGTACAACAAGAATTGCAAGCACACTTGGCGCAACAAAATGTGCAAACACCAACCAACCCACCCATTCTGCCAACAATTGAACCATTGCAAAACACCTTCACTCCACCCCCTGATCCACAAAATAATGTGACAACACAAATCAGGTTGTTCTCGTAACAAGTGCTTGATCTTCAGTCAGGGAAAACCATGAAAACACCTAGCAACTTGTGTTCTTATCTGTTTGATAGGAGTCTTGCCATGAAACCGTTCCCAAAGGGATTTGACATCCCCAAATTTAATAAATATCATGGGACGGGAAACCCTAAAGATCACATCAGGGAATTCCAAGTGCATTGCATGGAAGTCGCATATGACTATACATATCTAATGTGGCTATTTCCTAGAAGTTTGGCTAGCGTGGTTCTCTTGCCTTCCTCAAGGAATCAAAAAGTTCCAAGAGATAGTAGATGCATTCATAAAAAATTATGCATTCAACATCAGTATGGATGTTAGTCTAGAGGAACTATCAGATCTGAAACAAGGTAAGAATGAATCATTTGCTTTATTCCTACAATGGTAGCGATCCAAAGCTAATCGTAGCAAATGGGTTATGCCAAAAGAACAACACATTTGCACCATCATCTCAAATCTTGAGGGAACCTTGGCATTCCATCTCAAAGTGCAAGGTATCACCACATATGACCAATTGATCTCCAAGGCGCTTAACATTGAATGAGCCCTTATTGCACAAGGAGGGTCACCCTCATATCCTAAACAACAAAAAAATCGCCCATCCACTAGATATAATGACAAACCTCCCATATGGGCGAAGAATAGAAACATTACCAACGATAGTGTTGTCGATGCCAAAGTTTTCATCAACGCTCCTCGATAAAACACACCCGCACCCCAACAACAACCCAAAAACCACCATAAAAAAAATCATCAAGCTAACACAGTGACACAATAGCCAAACAATCAAATGATCAACAATGTGAACGATCAAAGGGGACCACCCCAATGGAACAAAAACTCCCCCAAGTGGAAGTACACAACACTTGGGGAATCGGCTGAATCCATCATGAAGAGGCTAGTGGCGGAAAAAATCATCACAATCCCCACTTATGAAAATTTTCAAGAACCCTTGGTGAAATTGTCGTGGTACAACAAAAATCACCTTTGTGATTTCCACAAGATCAAGGGACACACAACTGCCAGTTACATGAGGTTGAAAAACTTGATTCAAGACCTCAATGATGATAAAATAATAAATGTGGAACAACCAGTAGGAAATCAAAACCTCAAGATCTACATGAATTTGATGCCCAATCATAACAAAAAAGGGAACAATAACAATGATAAGGGAAAGGGTGCCTTCAAGAGTGTGAATCATGTATACGACCATTTCGTTGTGTCCCTAGATGAATATTGCGCTACTATCACCATCAAAGGAGCCCGGGTTGATTGTGGAGTCACCATAAGAGGCAAAAAAATCACCATCGCAGGGTCATCTCAACCAAATAGAGCACCCACTTCCAACCCAAGATCTGTTCCCAGTGGCTATAATGTCCTTGACCAATTGCAAAGAACCCCAACTTAGATATCCATTATGGAGTTGCTGAAAATTTCATCTACCCATATGAAAATCCTTGAAGAAGGATTGGCTTCATCCACCATCCTCGCAGATCTTGATGCTGAACAATTCCAAGCTATGGTCGGAAACATCATTACCCCAAATCTTCTTACATTCTTCGATCAAGATTTTCCCGCTCAACCATCTCACAACCGCGCACTCCATTTGGAAGTCCTAGTGCATAAAAACAAAGTCAAGAGAGTCTTGGTGGATGGAGGTGCAGGTTTAAACATTTGTTCCCTAAAGCTCATAAAGAATCTAAAAATCTCAGAGGATTCCATTGAAAAAGGAAAAGGCATCACAATCAGGGCATATGATAATCAAGAAAGAGTGTTGCAGGGACTATTTAACTCCCTATTCAAGTAGGGCCAACAATTATGGAAACTCCCTGTTAGGTCCTGGACCTTATTTTCCTTGCAACATTCTCCTGGGGCATTCGTGGATCCATGCAATGCAAGCAATGTCATCAACACTCCACCAATGTGTCAAGTTCACATACCAAGGCCAATAATTCACCATCCATGGGGATCCCGAACCCTTCTCTTACTACAAAATCCTAGAGGCAAAATATTTCAAAATCCCCCAAGTACCAAAAAATGATGAAGGCCCATCAACTCCATACATTGATCTAGCTACTCTCGCCTCCACTTTTGTGACATATACACCCATCATCCCCACCATCTCTGATATCAAGGTCATAATCCAGGACAATGGATATGGGCACTATACAATTCCAAAGAATGCTTTTGTGGCAGGAGAGTTACCACAATCTCCTAGGTCACGAGGAAGACACAATCAAATGATGCCTCTTCATCCCAAACATTCACTACAGGATCTTCTAGCTTCAGAAGTTGGGGAGATCTCGAGCGGGAAGTAATAGAAGAAGACCCATCCCATCTCCTATATCAAGACAATAGACCAACAACCAAGCTACCTATGGACAATAGCAATAAAGGCTTGCAAATGATGCTCGCCATGGGCTATGACAGAAACATAAAGCTTGGACAAAATGACAATGGGCTTCTAATACCCATCATTCCAGAGACGTGAATGAAAAATATTGGCCTCGGATGTACCCCTCAGAGTATAACCATATGTGGCCAAAATACTTCTGTTAAGAAGGTCAAAACTCCTCAGCAAATGACAATTGCCCTTTAATTGCCTGTATCCACTGGTCTGCCGTTAGACAATTTCACATTTGACATAACCGATGTCTACAACAATAGTGATGAAAAAGATCCCATAACCAACCTACCTATGATTTTTGAGGACATGATGTAGAGAGGTGGTGAACACACTCAAATACCCTCAACCTGATCACAACTCAACAAGGAAAACACCTATTCACAGGATTTCAACTTTTAGACATCAACTCACCCTCAAAACCCTTCTAGGGTTCCAAACACAAAAATTAGGCATAAGAACTTACAAGCACCTCAAGATTTCAAACCCTTGGAGTTTTAGAAACCATTTACCAAGTACCTCACCGTGTTAAAATATTACATTAAGTTTCTTTTGCAACACTTATGAGATTCAATAAAACACCCCCTTGCCTAGGCTACTCAAATAGACTTGTTTTACAAAGGGAGTACCTTCTAGACTTTATCAAATCCCTTGAAACTTTGGGGCAGCAACTCCAATTCCCTAAAACCACCAAATCCGCCTTTATATCTTAGATTCAAGCCCTTCTATATGTTGATCTAGGAAACCCTTCCTTTTCATGCCCAAAATAAGGGTTTTAGTGAAAACTATATTCCCAGGCTTATCTGACCCAACTAAAGCTTCTAATAGGATTTGAAATCCCTGAATCAACTTCACAAACCATCTCTTGCACAATCCCAAATATAATTTCACAAAACCACCCCTCAATACCCCTTCTTACACATAGAATTCAACTTGTTTTGGCTCTAGGCATCACCATTTTCTCCTTCCATACATTCATAGGCTGTAAAAACAACAAAGGAACATCATTACACCTTAGATAATCCTTTCCACCAAGCCATAGGTCTAAACAGTAGGTGGAAAGCTCATATCTTCATTTTGTTTCCTTCAAAACCCTCTAACACAGAAAACAGGGTAGTGACTGTAAAATGCAAATAACTTTAACAAACCCTTGAGTTAAGACTTCAAATCAACTTCAAATAATATCAAATACATACACAAATGTTCACAAAAGTTTTCAGACCATAATATGCATGTACAAACCCGTACAAGTCTGGTAAAGGTAAGAAAAATAGAAAAATCTGTGAATTTAGTAGAGCTTTTATTAATTTATCTTCTCCAAATCTCTTGGCCAACCCTTACAATGATGTAATACACCTTTTTAAAGGTTCTTCCACCCAAAAAAAATGACCAACTACCACCAACTATTTTTTTGAACCTCCTTGTGACCGTTGAATACAAAATTACATTACTTTACTACTTTGTTAACAACATTATTACACACTTTACTATATTTTGCAAGATTTTGGATTTGTGGGCCCAAGTGACTCTAAATCAACCTAATACACCTTGAATTATCATACTAGACATTATTGAATCCAACCTAAGACCTTACTCATCAAAATCCTCCAAAACCCATGATTACATGTATTGGCAATTTTGAACAATTTTGCCAAATTTCAACATTGTTTCACAAAATAACTCCTCCAAACACCTATTTGGACTAATTTAAGCCTAAATACAACAAAGAGTGGTCTTAGTGACCCTATTCAATGTATGAAAACCAAATCCTAAAGTCTACACCTTAAGGTCATGAATTGACCCATCCTGTTGAATGGTGCTCCTGCACCAAGACACCACCCTTCTCATGATTAGTACCGTATCTTTCGAGTCAACCAGTAAAAACCATGAAATCAACCTAGTATATCCCCAAATAATTAATTACAACCAATGAGGACCACTAGTTCTAGACACCTTCGAAAACGATGAAGCGCTCTCAAAATTCATGGGACTGCAAAACATGATACCATGTGGAGATCATAAGGTTGGGTTTGATATCATGCCTATTACGGGGAGACAATTGAGTCCTTTAGTCACAAAAGTGAAAAATTGAGAATAACCTCAAGGTCTTTGAGTGAAAACCATGTTGTGGCACTCTATGACCCTAAAACAGTAAAAAGAAAGGACATATCCAACAGTAAAAACCTCTTTGAGGCACCCAAGGATGAAGGATTCAATCTTCCCCTTAGTGCTCTACATCAGGAAAAGTCAATGGTTCTAGCCGAAAAATGCAACCCAGTTAACTTAGGAACAAAGAAAATTCCACATATAACATTTTATGTTGAATCATTGATGTCAGAAGAACAAGAGCTCCTAGCTACCTTCTTAAGGGAGAGAAAAGTTAACTTTGCATGGAGCTATGCGAACATGCCCGACCTTGATCCAGAGATAGTGGTTCAACATCTAGCAGTCTACCCTAAAGCAAAGCCTGTCAGACAAAACCTCAGGAAAATGCATCCCCAGATAGCCTTGTTGGTTAAAATTGAATTGAAGAAGCTACTTAATGCAAGGTTCATACAACCAATCGACTATCTAGAGTGGGTATAAAATATGGTACCTATTTGAAAGCCTGATGGGGGCATCTGTATCTGCACAGACTTCAAAGACCGAAATAAGGCATGTCCTAAAGATGACTTCCCACTTCCCAACATTGATATGATCACATACATGACTGTCAGAGATTAAATGCTTTCACTAATGGATGGATTCTCTGCGTATAATCAAATCATGATAGCCAAGGAAGATCAACATAAAACGACTTTCACTTGTCCATGGGGGACATATTGCTAGAACATGATGTCGTTTTGCCTAAAGAATGTTGGAGCAACATATCAAAGAGAAATGACCTTAATCTTTCATGACATGATCCATAAGATTGTGGAAGATTATGTCGACAACATATTGGGAAAATATAGAAAGAGAAGGGACCACATAGCAACATTGAGTGCCATCTTCAACAGACTGGAGGAATACAAGGTCCGCCTTAAACCAAAGAAGCGTATCTTCGACGTACAATCAGGGAAGCTATTGGGATACATTGTGTCTATGAGAGGAATTGAAATAGATCCCGCTAAGGTAAAGGAAATCCTCGAGATGGAGGCACCCAAGACTTTGAAACAGTTAAGAGGCCTACAAGGAAGGCTCCAGTCAATCTGCTGGTTCATAGCTCAATTAGCGGACAAATCAATACCATATTCTCACCTACTCCATAAAGGGGTAGTGTAAAAATGGGATGAGAAGTGTGATCAGGACTTTAACAAAATCAAAGAATATTTGCTCACACCTCTAGTGCTTATGCGACCAATCCCAAGAAAGCCTCTAATACTCTACATATTAGCAACAACTCTAGGTGCTCTCCTAGCTCAGCACGATGAAAACAGAATAGAGGGAGCCATCTACTACATTAGTCGGACCATGGTCGAGCATGAGTTAAACTACTCATTCATCAAAAAAACCTATCTAGCAAAAATGTTTGCTTCACAAAAAATCAGAAACTACATGTTGGCACACAAAATCAAACTCATCACCAAAATCAACCCCCTCAAGTACCTATTGTCAAAGGAAATGCTCACAGGAAGGATGGCCAAGTGGGTCATGATTCTATTTGAATACGACATTGAGTACATGGAACAAAAAGCAATCAAAGGCCAAGTGATCACATATTAGCTTGTTGAAGCACCCATATATTCAGAGAATCCACTCATATTAGATTTTCCAAATGAATCGATCTTCAATCTCAGCATAACCGACCACTGGAAACTCTACTTTGATGGTTCCTACATGCAACATGGATCAGGAGTTGGTGTCTTCTTCATCACTCCACAGGGGGACTGTATACCTAGATCCTACAAATTGGCATTCCCCTACACTAACAACAATGTAGAATATGAGGCTTTAACCATAGGTCTCAGAATAGTAGTACAGTGGTACATCATGGCCCTCAGGGTATATGGAGACTCCCAGCTAATAATAAATCAAGTGAATGACAAGTACCAAAAACAGGATGATAAGTTGACTCCATACAAAAATTTGGTAGAGAGTTTGAAGGAATCATTCATTAAAATCACATTTGAGCATATTCCCAGAGCAAACAACAGAGCATCAGATACCATGGCAATGATCAGATCCCTACTGGACATCCCTCGAAATGTCCCAAAACATGAATTATTGGTAGAGCAACTTCTTGTACCCACATTCGAGGTACTTGAGTCCAAATTTGTGTGTGAAATCATTAGTCTCGGTGATCCCTGGTACCATGATATTTATACCTACTTACGAATAGGAGTCCTCCCCGCTGACCTACCTTCGAGCCTAAAGAGAACCTTTATCAAAAAGACATCCTGCTTTGTGATCCTAAGAGATACCCTATATCGTAGGAGCATAAAAGGAACCCTGTTAAGATGTTTGAATCCTAAGGAGGCCTTGACCACTCTAACTGAGGTGCATAATGACATTTGTGGTTCCCATTCGAGTGGTATGACCTTGGCCAAGAAATTGCTGAGGATGGGGTATTGTTGGGCCACTATGGAAAGAGAAGCACATGACTACGTCAGGAAATGCTTGCGGTGTCAACAACATGGAGATCTCATCCATGCTCCAGCTTAGGAGCTTCATCCCATCATCACACCATGGCCCTTTTTACAATGGGGGATTGATCTCATTGGAAAAATAACCCCCACCTCATCCAGTGGTCATCAGTTTATCATAACTTCCACTGAGTACTTTACAAAGTGGGTGGAAGCCATACCAATGACATACATAACTAGAAAGAAGATATAAAAGTTCATCCTGGACTACCTCATATGCTGCTATAGTGTCCCACAAGCTATTATCTCATATAATGGGACACCCTTCAAAAATCGGGATGTCCGTGACCTATGCAAAAAATTCAAAATCCAACATTGCTTTTCCACTCCATATTATCCCCAAGGTAATGGCCAAGTTGAGGCTACAAACAAAACCAAATTATGAAAATCCTCAAGAAAAAATTTAAAGATGCAGGTCGTGACTGGCATCTGTAGATCAATCCCGCCCTCTGGGCCTATCGAACCAACATCCACACACCCACAGGTGCCACCCCATTCTCCCTGGTCTATGGATTAGAAGCAATATTACCCATCGAGATCAAGCTTCTGTCACTAAGAATATCACTGCAAAAGCTCATCATGGATGAAGAATACTGAGTATCAAGACTAAATGAGCTGGAACTGCTAGATGAACGGTGAATGGAGGCCTTGAACCATCTGCAGGTGTATTAGAACTGACTCAAACATAACTATAACAAGAAGATCATGAGCAGACTCTTCCAAGTCGGAGAACTTGTGCTAAAGGAGAACCAGAAGAACGTCCCAAATCCAAATGGCAAAGACAAATTTGAACCCAACTAGTTGGGACCATTCATCATCACAACAAGCTATAAGTCAGGGGCATATTAGTTATCAACACCCGAAGGGGAACCTTTGTAGGAGCCCATGAATAGCTCCCATCTCAAAAAAAAATATGCCTAAATCTTTCAAAGTATAGAACCAAAAAATCAAAAAATCAAAAAATGTCTTGAAAAAATGGTTACCCTGATGAAAACCTGGTAAATAGGCATCTTGGGGAAAACAAAAAGAATCAAAAAAGCAAAAAATCCAAAAAAATTAGAAAAAGAATTAAAACAATAAAGAGAAAAATTGTCTTCTAGTGAAAACCACTTTGGTGGCACTTTGGGCAAGTACCTTGGTGAAAACCTAGAAAATAGGCGCCTTGTGTAAATAAGCATTTTCCATCCACTAGGATCTTCATGACTTGTTTTGCATCATCATCCATCACATTCCAAAGGTTAGTTTTTCTTTCCTATATCAGAGTATTCTATTGCATCACGTTGGGGGCATGTTCTCATCAGATTGGATTTGTGTATGTTCTTGAAATCCCAAAATCAGAAAATCCAAAAATATCAAAAATTAGAAAATCCAAAAACATTAGAAAATTATATCAAAATCCCAAAACATTCAAATCATATCAAAATCCAAAAATAGGTCAAAAAGTCAGTCAAAAATTCAAAAATAGAGTCGTCTTGTCGAACTACGAGTCTCTGATCCTTGAATGTGGGCAAGGTTGATCTTTGATCATCCCCCGAGACACTTAGGTCAGTCCTTTAGGAGTCCGTCATAATAAACTGGCGGTCCATTTGTTCATATCTCATCAATAATCGAGTCAATGTCAGTCAAACTACGTGGTCTCTGTGTGTATAATGTAGGCAAGGCTAATCTGTTGATCAACCCCTGAGGCCCCTAGGATAGGTCTTTAGGTTAGTCTCTTGGTCAACATCTCGTAAAACCCCAAAACATTTGAAAATTCAAAAAATAAAAACATTTGTAAAATCTTGAAAATACCAAAAACAACCTCAAAACAATTTAGAAAACTCCAAAAACATCCAAATATTTGAAAAAAATCCATCTGTCTCATCTCGCTTTCACCCGCAATAAACATCACTCATAATAAATCAATCGTCATCCTCAACCTTTGGTAAAATAGTCAGAAACAAGTCTAGCAATTCAAAAGTGAAAACTCAAGCGTCAAAGTCTCAAGTCTAGGTTAGCACGTAAACAAGTTGGTCAAATTTTTGTGTCAATAGCCTATCATCCAATCAGTCCCAAATCAATCATATGATAACATCATGTCCTAGGATGTATCCTTCCTACAATGGGCATTATTTATCAGAAATAACGGTTTGGATAAACAAAACGACGTGCTGCCATCCATTAACATGTCCTAGGATGTATCCTTCCTACAAAGGGCATTATCTATTGGAAATCGTTTCAGTTCTTACCCTTAAAAACACATTTATTTTTGGTTAGAGGTATGAAGAACATTAGCTTGTTTGTTTACTTTATCTTTATCTTGTTAAACTTGTCTTATTGCGCTCATTCCAAGGACCTCTCGATGATATCCAAACGAAAGGATTTAGAGAGATAGGAATGGGGAAACAATCATTATCTTTTTATCTATTGTGTTTTTTGTATATTCTTGTAATATAACTTGGTTATGCGTTCTTTGCTTGGTTTGTAGGGAAGATGTTTTAGGTATCTTTTTGACCACATAGGAAGGCTTGTCGTTCTATGTTTTGGTCTGAGATGTTTGGAATATTTGAACTATATTTTGAATAAGGTTTCGTATGTCAGGTGTGAATAGGAGTACTCCTATTTGATTGTCGGGTCAAATTCCATCACACTAGGTGCAGCGCCATCTTGGTTCTTAATACCTTGATGCATCGTGCCTGTGTGTTATCAAACATAAGGTAATTGGCCCTTTGAGAATCCCAACTCCTCGGCAAATCATCATGATCATTATCTCTCATCATCATCTCGTATATTGTTGGAATCTCTTATTTTCTTCTATCCTCTTTCATGCTAACATGGTACCATGACAGTTAATCAAAGTTCGTCATTGCACTCATCCTGCATACACAAACCATTAGCATATTGCATATTGCATATCATATAGGAAATATTAAATCATATCGCATGCATTGCATTTTCATCATTGCATAATATAGAGTGGTTATTCAAAGCATTTCATCATTTACACATTTGCATTCATTTGCATCATCATATTCATAAATAATATAAAACATCATTTGCATTCATCGTATCATATAATATCATCATTATAAAATCATATCACATACATAAGCATCTTATCATCATCATAAGAATCATATAAATACATCACCATATAATGCATAGGAAAAGATAATGAAAAAGGAAAAAATAATGCATTTCATCCATTAGGGGCATAATATAGATCTGTTAGTCACATAATCATTGCATTTTGCATCATCATATCATAACAGAAAAGGTATCAAAAAAGAAAGCATCTCATTTGCATCATCACATAGAAATTAATCCACATCACATAATCATTGCATCACATCATAAAGTCACTCATCACATAGAATTATCATCACATAAAACATCATATAAGAAAACATCATAGCATCATTTACATCACATTGCACAACATATAGAAATAAGAGCCATCCATAATGCATAACTAGAATAGGACACATCATAATCAAATAAGTATCATCTCATATATAATCAAAATGTACATTGTCATGGTACAAAGGAATCAGATCAAAATATACATGTGTATGTCAATGAGTACAATCGGCCCATGGGGCTATCAAAAATGGGCCCATCGGGCGCAAAAAGAATCTCGTCTCTAATAAAAAATGAAGGCTAGCCCTATTGGCTGCTGCCCTCACCACCTGCTCTCTCCCTGTGATCCTCTATGGATCTGTGGCCTAACCTCTGTGAAAAATATGGCACTTAGGCTACTCTTGGCACAACCTGGTAATAATGCAACCTATAATAGTCAGCCTCTGAGATGGCCTCCCTATATGATCGAAGTGATACTATGCTCTGAGAGGAGGATGCAGACATACTCTCAATCTTCTATCGTCTTCCCATCTCTGTCACTGCCTATAGCTCAGCAACCTATCTCTATTGGATCACCTAGTCCCGCTCTACCCATAGCTAATCTCTCTCAGCTATAAGTGTCTGTACCTGGGCCTGTAGTTTCCAAATCTGGCCATCTCTAGGGTCTGGTTGGAGAGGTGGCTGCATGGGTGGCTGATCTTGGCCCCCATCTCTGGGTGGTGTCAGGACCCTATCCTATCATCCTTGATCCCGATCCTGTTGTCTTGGGTCTAGATCATGTCTTTGTTGGCCCACCTGTGGATCTGGGAGTGGTTGATCTTGTGGTCCCCCATCATGAACTGGTTGATCTGGTGATGGCCCACCCCCTCCCTGATCTTGGTCTCCATCCCCTCGGCCTTGTCTTGTTCCCCTACCTTTGGCTCTGTGTCGTGTTGATAGTGTGCCTGGTACTATCAGACGAAGAGGTGGCCTAAACCAATTTTTGTATGCCTGCATGGTCCCTGGATCTGCCTGACCCTGGTTGTATGGCCATGGCCTGGGCACCGGCTACATAAAAATTTGTACTGCCTCGTATGCAAGAATATATTGGCCCCAGGAGCTCTGGCTTGTTGTTTGTGAAAAAATGGCCACATACTGATCATCTGGCCTATCCTATGGCTCGTCAAACTGTCTCTAAACCTTGCCTAGCAGGTACATCTCGAGCATTGTGTGCTCCTTGCCTTGCATCAATCTATCTTGGTGGGCGAAGAAGAGTTGTTGAACATCGTCAAACCATATAGGCCATCCAAAATATGGCCGCCATGTGATTGAACGCATATCATCCAGGACTCTCTGCTAGTGGAGAATCTCGTGTTGTCCTATGTGGGTGAAAGAAACACCTCTGCGACATCACCAAACATGAGGATCATCTGGCTCCATGGTAACTGGAACAACTCGCAGATGAAGCACAAGAATGTGCTCCCAAGCCCAGATGTGAAGCAATATAATGCTAGCCCCAAGTGCTCAGTCGTCCAGGTAGGAAAAATCGTGCAGATCTCTATACAGTGAGGCTAAAAGAACTGGTCCCTACGAAAACAATGCTCGTCATCGAACAATGCGCTCTGAAGCGAGGCCCCATCCAGACTGAAGTATCAGCCTCGCCTATCTGGTGCGATGAGACCTGATATGATGGCTGCAATAATAAGGTAGAAGGGTGAAATAGAGAGCCTATAACGCTCCAACTCGATCTGACCCTCGCAGAAAACAATCTCATTGAGGCCCATAATATCATAGTAGGCCTCTCTCCTGGCATCCACGTCATATATAATGTGCTCTTTGTAGATGGGAAATCTATGGATCTGCCACATGTCCTCTAGTGTGACCGTTGCCTCACTTGTCGGGAGATGGAAGGAGGATGTCTCATTGTTCCATCTCTTAGTGAATGTCGTCATCATACCTAGGTGTGTCCTCACGGGCAGTGCATAAGCAATGTACCAAAGACCAATCCACCCTAGATACTCTTGTTATCACTCGGGAAGACCGTCCAAAATGTTGAAAAGATCTTGGGACCTGTGCTCACTTGAATATAGTATCATCGCCTCCTCCTGCATCAAGAAAGTCACCGTGTTAGAATTCATAAAAAAAATCTTGATCTTGGTTTGTCTCAGCATCCTGAAACAACCTCAACGTCACTGTATGTGGGTGCGGTGCAGTTTGCAAATTCCAAATTGTGCTGCTAGGAGTACTTGAACCTCAAACTCCGTCGCGGTGTCATAGTTATGGAAGGTGGCTCAGTTTAAAAGGAAACCCTAATTTCAAAGAGAACCACGGCGGTGCACTTTGCATATGTGGCGGGGTTTGGAATTTAAACCCTAATTCCAAACTATACTGCAATGTTGTTACTCACGACTGCGGCGCAGTTTGAGGCCGCACGACACCGAAAGAGAGTTTGGAGCGAAACTATATTGGACTGCTCCTAAAGACTAAGTTTCCTAGCCTAATAAATGTGCATGAAAATCAGAAAATGAAGTTGGGTCAAGTTGACTCACTGGTGGTCCAGTGCCAGGTAGCCTCTGGTGTGTCTGTACTCTATAAAAAATGTACCGAGGAAGTTGTCATTGCACCCTCTCTCCAAAGGGTTAGAACTAAAATTTACAAAATTTCTAAAGGCTGAAAGTGAAAATGAATTGGAAGTAGCCCCTCAAGGCCTATTTAAGCCTGAAAATTAGGGTTTTTTGACCTCGTTTAGCCATCCTGCTAGGGTTTTGGTCCATCGATCAGGTTTTCACCCAACTGAGGGCCGTTTTGCATCGTTTTTGCATTTTATCTCTTTTTTTTTTGGCATCTTGGAGCCTTTCTGAACCCGTTGGGCACCCTATCCTCTTTTTTTCTCAAGATCACCCAAAAATATGAATTTTTGTCTGATCTCTTGAGGGGTAGTATATCGGCATGTTTTCTAAAAGGGGCAGCACTGGGGCAAATTTTTGAAATAATTTTTTTTGGCTTTTGATCAAGACAATTTATTCTTTGAATCAATGCAACAAGTGCATCATTTCAAAGAAGCGCAAAATGTAGACATGTAAAATGTACCGATTGACGCTACATATCTTATCCTAATTTTACTAACACCGCTTCATCTCGAATCATCCCTCTGTCTAACCATTTAATCGAATACCCTTATTTGATTAAATTCATCAATTTTCCTCCCTTGATTAAATAAATCATTATTTATCTAATTAAGTCTTTCTCTTTTGTTAATTAAATTAATCAATTTCTGATTTAATTAACCCTAGGTCCTTATTTAATTAAATAATTCATTTTATTTAATTAAATCTCTAAGGTCATCTTATTAAATTAAATAAATTAAACCTTATTTGATTTAATCCAGCAATCATCCCACACTAATACATTTGACTGCAAAATCCGACGAAATCTGTAAAATTCGATGTTCGTCGGGTGTTTGTAAAATTTGATGTGCAATTTCCATTTTTTTGAAAGTTTATCCCCGACGTTCGTCGAAATTTTGATGAACCTGGGGTTCGTTGAAATGTCAGCTATCATTTTCGTCGAATTTTCGACAAACATGAAAAATAAAAAAAAATCAAATTGTGGCCAACATAAAGAAAAGTGAGTTCACTGATTTATTGTGACAGTGTTTTGCTCTACTTGAGACAGTTTGTGAGAACTAAGGATGATTTTCTTAGGAAAAATCAGAAAAAATTCAAGAAGATATCCCAAGTTGAGGGTAGTCATTGTCTTTTTGCAGAATTCAGTTTGAAGTCAGATTTGTAGTTCAGGTTTGAAAATCATATTTTAAAGCAACATCTCATCGAATTTCATTTTAGAGGTTAAGGGTTTTGAGAATTTCATGTCAGATTTTGTTGTGTGGAATCACCATAGATCACAACCAAGGAACAAATTCTTGTGACTGTAATTATGTGATCCATAACTCTATTGGTCATGTGGCACAGTTGTGCTATAACAAATACATGATGCATTCATGTGTGACCCAAGTTTAATGTGGCTATGTTGTGATAGAAATGGAGAAACTCATATAATGTACTTAATTCAGGATGTATAATGTAGGTGTCAATCATCACTGGGTGCATTCAGCTTGTCTCAAGTTTAACAGGTTAGGATGTAATTATAGCATGATCGAAGAGTGATTACCTCTTGCTGTAATAAAGATCCTATAACTCTGGTTGATATGCAGAGTGGTTGTGTTATATCAATTATGTAGTGCATTCAAGCACAACCCATGTTTAATGGGCTATTCTAGAGAGATCAAGATTTTCTAAACCTTATGAATGTTACTTGACATATATTTGCATAATCTCAAATTCTTTCGGAGGCTTTTGAAGTATCAATGTATCCTATATAGGGTGTAGAATGATTTCTTTTAATTAAAAAAATAAATAAATGATGTATTTCCCTGTAATTAGATAATGTGGAGATCTCCTAAATCTGCCCAGCACACTATCCTCTTTGGCACTGTATTCATTACTCCAGCTACTAGGGTTTTGCATGTGACATCTTTAATATCTTCATGACCGTGGCTTTTAAATAGATCTCAGTCTTTTCTTTAATCATTTTCATGGTAACCCTTGAGTTCCATAATCCACCTTCAATCTCTTCTAAGAACGTGTCTTAAGCTAGACTGCATAGTATGCATATAAAGCAAGTCCTTCATACCTCCATTGTTCCAAACCACCACTCACTGCCTTGCTTAAAATGTTGCCTCCATAAGCACAATAGTATGTTTTAAAATCATGGTTGTCAATGATTGACCATTAAGGTCACCACTTTCATCATGAAGATACAATGAGATTTTTGTCTTCAAACTCAAGGCATTATGGAAGATAACATTATGAATTGTTTGTTGTGTATGATTCAATTTTCTTGCACATTTATTGCTTTGCTAACTTCCTTTAAGGTGAGTATTGCACCATAGCTACAATCTCAAACAACTCACTCACTATCACTTGAAGATTCCTTTCATGAGCATCCTTCTATAAAATCAAACTATGCCATATAGGACGCCTACTTACTACAGGGGACTCATTGTTTCATGGTATTGTAGTTCTTAAGATCCTTCAACCTTATTGACACTACTTCACAGTCCACAAGGTATTATTCACTATTCTCCCATCTTTGATGAGTCTCAAAACACTACTCAAACATGTAATCCACTACCTCTATTATACATTAATGGCTAAGAAGAAACATTGAACCTATGATTACCACTATTACTTCATTTGGACAGTCACTCACTGATTGCATTTGCCTTGTCTAACACTACCAAAAGTATTTGAAAAACCCTTAAGGTCAGCAAGGGGGTAAGGAAACTCACTGTTAAAATCTCCGCTTTACTATGCAAGGTTTGAGCTTTATTATCTTGTCACTGCTCAGCCTATTTTTGACTGTCACATCTCAAGTGAATGTCATTCTTCTTACCATAGATTGCATTTACAAATGTCACTAAGCTACATAGTGTACTTGTTATTGGCTACAATCTTTAGATTGCAAGATTTTGTTATTACCTAAAATGTCTCAATCTTTCTGGTATTGCAACCTCACTAATCCGCTATAGTTATTGTTTATGTTTCTACGGAGGCCTAGGGTTTGTACCCTAATCATGCTCTTACCAATGCTTCTGTTGTTTTTTATTAGGCCTCTCTCAATGTTGAGGGCCCTAGGGATAAGCTCGTCATAAGAAGTGACACATTTCATCTTTAACTAAAAGGATAAAACCGTATTGACATTAGCAATGATGATTCGACTCTTGTTGCTCCTTAGGAATGGGTCACTTGCTCTTACTAGCTCGATACTCCATTGTTGTAGAATTTTGTGATCAAGTTCAATATTCTGATTTTAGGAGTGTTGACGGTTGGAATCATAATAAAATTAGAATTTAATATAGTATTGGAATTAGCATTTTAAAGTGTTTTTTTGGGTCATTAACTTCAGACTATCTTCTCTTTTGCAGGGGTGGTTGCATGCCAAATTTTTTTGGTGTAAAATATCAGAATTATTAGATTATGTTACTTGTCTATGAATAAAAATTATTGGAGTGTGAGTTTGATATTTTTTGAAGATCTAAATAGTCAAGCTTGGTAAAGAAAAATCATGTCAGATAATATTAGTCCAGAACAAAATGAAGAGACACTTGATAGATTATGGGCTAGATTGAAAAGAAAGGGTGATGGGAAATGTTATTGTCCTTGCAATAATTGCAAGGGTTTAAAGACGAGACGGATTTTAATCACAACAGCTGAGAAACATTGTAGGTAGCATGGTCACGTTGAAGGGGGGCATGATTATCATCTATTGGTAAGTTGTTCATTATATGTGTTTATATTGATTGAATTTGTAAATGTTTATATCATTTTAACATTATATATATATAATCACTTGATCATGATCATAGTTTATTTGTGTCTATCATTATTATAAAGGTAGGGCGCCCTACGTCACATGATATGGATTATCACGGCCCAAAGAATGTGGTTTTGTAAGTGGAGGAACATGGAGCTGTGAATATCGAAGATGAAGTTAATGATCCCATGGAAGCAGCATGACCATTTAAAAACATAGTTGAAGATGATGGTACAAACACATTGATCCATGACACATTTAGTGGCAAAGCTGATCATGATGATCAAGATGACTTTGATGATGTTCATGATTTACCTGTACTTGAGAAGGCATACGAGCCCCTTTATGAAGGTTCCCAAACAACTCTTCTCTCTGTTGTATTGTTGTTGCTGAACTTGAAGGTTATGAATGGCTTATCAAACATAGCAATCTCAATGGATGTTAAGGTTAAGGCCATATATACATCTTCTTTTCATCTATTTTAATTGTTGTTAGTTCATCAATTAGTAAATAAGCATGAAATATGTACCATTAATATTCTTTATATGAAAAAATTATATTTTGTTGTAGATTGATTGGTGAATTTTTGTTACCATCATCAAATATTTTACCTCGCTCATACCGAGATTTATGTGCCATTATGAAAGATATTGGAATGGAGCATCAAGCAATAGATACGCCCCAATGATCATATTATATATCATAAACAACATGAATTTGCAATATTAGGCACGTGCCCGTGAATGTCATATCGCGAGATATCGAATGCATCAACTAACAAAAAAGGTGTCTTGCAAGGTTCATTATATTCCCATTATTCCACGTATGTAATGATTATTTAGGTGCAAAAGCTTAGCACAATTTATGGATTACCATGCACTAAATAGAAGTGGAGATAACATTCTTCAAATGCCTGCAGATGGTTCTGCATTTAGGGACATGGAGGAAAAATGGCCACACTTTAAAGAAGAACGTCATAATCAGGCTTTCATTGGTAGCGGACGGTGTCAATCCATTTGGAGAGCTAAGATATATTTACTCGGTGTGGCATGATTTTGTTATCAACAATAACATTCCTCCATGGATGTCAATAAAAAAGGAGCACATAATGTTGTCAATGATTGTTCTAGGTATTTGTTTACATCAATTTTCTTTAACGTAGTAGCATCTCATTTGTCTTATTTGTTGCATAATGACTTATATTTTTTTCATCCAATAGTCATGTATATTAATTCTATATATATTGCAAGAAATGTTTGCAATAATTTTATGTAATGTTTATGTTCATTCAACTAGGTAAGTACCAAGTTAAAGATATGAATGTATATATCGAGCCTCTTATCGAGGAGTTACTAAAGTTATGGAATGGCGTCACTATGTATGACGTCTCCAGACCAATAGGACAAAGAGAATTTCAATTCCATGCAATGCTTGTATGGGAAATTCATGATGCCCTAGGGCTAACACATTTTTGTGGTATGTTATAACGTTCGACTGCACTTTAACAATATTTAATTTGATGAAGTACATATCATGCATGTTTTTAAAATAATCTATTAATTATATATAATTATAAAAATTAACATATTTAATCCAATTATATATGATCTTTCAGGTCTTCAAACAAAGGAAAATTTGCATGTCCAATTTATAGTCCAAAGATGAAATCGTGTCATTCAACAAGTTTAGGAAA
>VDFB02293974.1:0-35751 GCA_007258455.2 Sequoia sempervirens | reverse complement strand
CGGAAAATGGGCATGGTTGAAAAATGGGAAAGCTCAAATTAGCGAGCGACCATCACACAACAAATAGGGATTTGGGGCCCCACGAGAGTATTTGCACATAGTAAGTTGGAATTGTAGAGGTTACCCTTGGAGAAGAGGACCGGGGTTGGGGCCCATAGCAGAAGGAAAAGACATTATCATTCTTACAGAAACTCATGAGCATGACAGTTGCAAAGTTCCAGATTTTGAAGGGTATGTTAAAATTTCAGTGTGGAATGAAGGGACTGAAACAGGTAAGGGGCATGGAGGGATTACAGTCCTAATAAAAGAAGCTTGGGGAGAGATGATAAAGGTTGAAAAAACGGATCCAAACAAGCAGTTCATATGGCTAAAAATAACAGAAAATGGGGCAATAATTTGGCTGGCTGCATGTTATTTTGCTCCTAAAAACTCAAAGGTCTACAAGAAGAGAAAGATGGATAATGAAGACCCTTTTGCTGCTTTAAAAAAGGACATTTCTGTTTTTAGCTCTTCGGGAGAAATAGTGCTAATGGGGGACTTTAATGCAAGGACAGCCAACAACCAATCCATTCAGTTGGGCAGTAGTGGGGAGGAAGACAACAACCCTCTTTGGCTTGAGGAGGCGGAGGTTCAGACTTGGGAAAGGACCTCTCAAGATGGCAATGGGGGTGTGTCACATTTTGGAGTGGAGTTACTTGGTTTATGTAGCTTATATGGCGTGGTGATCTGTAATGGTATGAAAATGTGGCCAAAGTCGGGTGGTATCACTTGCAAAACCTACAATGGGCAAAGTGTTGTAGACTATGTGTTATGTTCTCAAAATTCGGTCTCTAGGCTGCTGGAGTTCAATATTGGGTGCTGCCCTATTGGTCTAAATTCTGATCATATGCCTCTTCTCGTTAAATTTAACATTCAGGATGGCAACCAGCAAGATGGCAAAAATCAGTACTCTCATAAGAAAGCTCACTCACAAGGAAAAATCCTTGTGAATCATGAAAATCAAGAAATCTTTGTGGCTGCGTTGGATCATCACCTCCAAGAAAGAAAAAACATACCATGCAATGAAAGCAACGAAAAAAATGAATACATTAGCAGCAATATGTTGGTTCCACTAATTCAGAAGGCTCTAGAAGGTTGTAAGAGATCTCAAACCAAGAAAGGGATTTCAAATACTTTTCCTGCTAACCCATGGTATGATGAGGAGTGCAAAGCAGCAAGAAGATTGGTCAAAAAGAATATGTCAAACAAAGAAAGTAAAGTAATCTACGAGAAGTTGGTAAAATCTAAAAAAGAAACCTATGTGAATTTAAGAAGGAAAGAGTTAATTGCTTTGGGTAAACACAATCCCAAAAGTTTTTGGAGAGAGTTGCAACAAAAGAAGAGTCAGACAGAAAATAGTATCACTGGGAAGCAGTGGTTAGAGTATGCGAAGCTCTTGTATGAACGACCAGTGGAGAAAATCAAGCCCCCTTTAATGCATGCCTCAAGTGAACTCTTCTCGGAGGAAGATATCAAGAAAGGCATAAAAAACCTAGCAAGTGGTAAGGCTCAAGATATTGATGGGCTGCAGGCTGAATTCTTAAAATGGGGTTGTGTGCTCCTCACACCTCACATCAAATACCTCTTTAATAGCATCACTCAAAATGGCTTTCCGGCTGAATGGGCTACCAGTGTGGTCATCCCCTTACATAAAAGTGGGGATATTAATAATCCCTCTAACTATCGAACTATAATGGTCAATCCTCTTCTTGGTAAACTTTATGGGAGCATGTTAGAGCGCAGAATCAGTAATTGGGCCGAAAAGGAAGGTAAAGGGGCAAAGGGGCAGGCTGGTTTCAGACCAAGGCATTCTACCATAGATCACTGCATCACGCTTAGGCACTTAATTGAGAAAGTTTGGGACACTCAAGGGGCTGAAGCTTTTTGTTGTTTCGTTGATTTCAAAAAGGCCTTTGACACGGTACCTAGGGACAAATTGTGGAACAGAATGAAGGAACTTGGTATTCCTGATGAACTTAGAGCAGCAGTCCATAAACTTTATGAGAAAGTTAGCGCTAAAATTAGAACAAAAGATGGTATGTCTGAATGCTTTGGTAGCGACATCGGGGTCAAACAGGGTTGTCCACTATCTCCCACTCTGTTTGGATTATATATTGATAAGCTTGAAGAATGGTTAAACAAAACTGATGGGGAGGGTATTCAACTAGCTAGTTATGTGGTGAAGTTACTTTTATATGCGGACGATCTTATCTTAATTGCAAAATCTGCTCCGGGTTTGAGAGGTCATTTAAAGGCTCTCGAGCTCTTTTGCCAAGAGGTCGGTATGCAAGTTAACACCAGCAAAACCAAAATCATGATTTTTTCTTTGAAAAGGAAGAAGCAGCAGTTTAATTTCATCTTTGAGGGCAGCCCTTTGGAGGTGGTGGAAGAATACAAATATCTAGGGATTGATTTCCATAATAGGCTCAGCTGGGAGACTTGCAGGGCAAAAAGGATTCAGGGTGGCTGGAAGGCGTCTTATCTACTACAAAACAGATGTAGGAAAGCAGAGTTATGGGATTGGAAATCCAAGAAAACCCTTTTTGGTTTGTTGGTGGCACCGGTTGTCCTCTATGGTTGTGAGGTTTGGGGGGTAGCATGTCAAACCACAAGTGGAGGCAAGTTGAAAGAATTCAAAAACATTTGATCACTACTAACATCAAAGTCAAATCTTCGGTTCCGTATGAGATTCTCTTGGCTGAAACTGGTATGTTCCCGTTGGAGGCATCTGCTGTCATCCGGTTAATAAGTTATTAAAAAAAAGTTGAGAACATGGATTTGCACCGCTGGCCCAAAATGGTTGTTGGGGAGGAGCTAAACCGTAGAAAGAAGACTTGGATGAAGCAAAATAGCAAGTGGTTGAACAAATGGAACATTAAACTACATGAGTGCCCCAACACTAATGCTGAGATAAGAAAGTTTGTGCTAGAAAAGTTTAGGTCTACTATGTGGACTAAGCAGGTTGGCCGTAAAAAGTCACATTATATCCAGGTGTTCAACCCCACGTGGGAGCATGATGAGAAAGACTATTTAAGGGTTACAATTAAAGGCAAGGCTAGGCTTTTGGTCGCTCAAATAAGAACCGGGTCACACCATCTTAGATGCGAGACAGGTAGGTGGGCTGTTCCCAAGGAGGCTTGGGAGCAACGAACCTGTATTTTTTGCAACAAAGGGACTGTCGAGACTGAATGGCACTTCATGATTGAGTGTGCTGCTTATGATGATATCCGTATCCAATATGAAGACATTTTGAAGGTGGACAATCTAAATGAGCTTTTTAGGGAAACTAAGCTCCTCAAAACTGCTAGCTTTCTGATCAAGATCTATAATAGAAGGGCTGATATGGAAAAGAAATTGAAAATGGTTAAAGTTTCGGTGCTTGGTCCCATAGACTGATGGTCTCGTGGACGTCATTAAAATCCATTCATTCATTCATTCATTCTCAATTTTACAACGCAAATAGCCATGCAAAAGATCTTTTTACCACAACGAAAACAGCCATGCAAAAAAATCATTTTACCTTCTCCACTGACCGCTTCCTTTTTAAACACAGAAACAATTGTAACAAAATAGTTTCAAGCCTGGCCCGAGCCGGCGCCGGTTCCGCCAGCAGCAACAGAAGTGAGCAGGCTGCAGACGGCTATTATCTAATGTCACGTCCACCCGTCGTAGCCAGTCCACTCCCGGTCACTCGCCGCAGGAACCTCGATTGGTCACCCAGGGGTACCGTGGAAGGACCCTAACTTTCCTGTTTGGTAGCCACACGTGTCCCGCAGCATAGATTCGTACGTGCTTGTGTTTGTGCAGCATTGTTCGCGGTGAAAATTAATAAGAAATCACGTGCGATTAAAATAAAATGTTAGAATAGTGGAATTTGGAGCAGAGCGTAGAGGTCCCGGTGTCGAAGCCTCACGTCGTGGGGCCTGCACGGGGACACCCATTTTTTAAGTACTCTAGTTGACCCTAACCCTACTCCAGGGACTAATATCAACATCCACAACCTAAATGGAGAAAAGCAAGGATTAAACTTTAAGATTTGAGAGCCATAATCAAATGCTATAATTCTCGTGCAAAATATCTGCAATTGGAAGCTGGGCCTTGGCCTGCCCCACCCTCCACCTAAATTGTTTCTTCGAAGGAGGATAACTCGAGAGCGTCGTATTTTCGTTAGGAGTGGGCTTTATTTCTTTGTCCCTCTTGGCGATTGTTTGTCAACCACCCCTATTATTTCCCTGGTGTATTTTTTAAGGAAAACACACTCCCCTTAACTTCAATCTAGGCTAATCCAATGAGATGCATAGATGAATGATTGACATAGATAGATTAATGATTGACATGTAGGATTTATAATTTAAGAAATGGTTATAGTTATTTATAGAAAGAAAATGTAATTGATAGGTGGTGATAGCTTTAAAATTGAAAAATGAATGTTAATGATGAATATTATGTGATTAGGTTATAATCTATTGAGAAAAAGGAGGATCTTTATGTTAGTGAATGTCTCGGAGTTTGAGTTTTTCTCTACATTATCAAAGGACGTGCTCATATGTCAAGAATGGGTTTGAAATCATGGAGTAGTCCTTAGTAGTAATAGTAGTCCCTACACACTATGGAATTATTTTCTTTTGTTCAAGTATTGTACCTTTGTATCTTATGTTTTTGAATTGATATTGGTGAGGGTTAGCACTATCTAGAAATACCTTAGTAGGATTATAGTTGTATTGCAAGGAGACAAGTTCTCTTAGGTCAACCTTCATAAATATGTACAAAAGATGGAAGACAACAACCAATCTTCCTAGGATGATGTATGTAAATTCTTTGATTCTTTTAGTGCACCAAATTCAAGTGTCTCAATATTGATTACTCTAATGCTCTAGAGTGAGAGAGGAACTCAAATTATGCTTTGATGATAAATGAATGCTAATGTGTCTTTAAATACTAGCACATAGCATCAAATTTTATAATTTATATATGTTTGATTAGCTTCGAGTATAAAAAGGGGGGTTAGTTGTCCAAATTTGAATTTTGATTTTGGAAAGAAAAAGGATGAGGTCCAAAATCACAAAAACATTTTGAGATGACAAAACAATCAGATCTAGATTGATATAAAGTAAATGAGGATATGGGCTTAAGCAAATGTGATTAATGCATGGGTAAGGTGAATGTATATAAGTATGTGTATATAGGATGATAAGTATCTATATGAATGGGCTAAGATTAGGGAAATGAGCTCAACTTTACACCAAATTGCACCATTTATCAATATGTGCATGTATTAATATATTTTCTCAAAATGGTCACAAAACAATGAAAAATAATACAAGTATACAAATCTCGCCATTACATTTTTCCTCCACTTTGAGGTGCATGTACATTTCAAAATATGAAACACTTATAAACATGAATATAAACTAAATGTTCAAACATCAAAGAATACAAAGGATCTTTAACCCCATGTAAATTAATGGACCTTATAAGGTGCATCATGTATATGAATGTCTTTTGATATGTTATCTCCACAAGAATCTATAAGATAAAGAAAATTATGGAAATGAGTATCTTTTGTCTCACAATAAAAAATAAAACACAAATATGAACTTGTTAATAATCTAGAAAACAAAAGAAACATTAAAGAAGTTAGGAAGATTTCACCTGTTTGAAAAATAATAGTAGTGTGTTTGGCATGGAGACCATGCGATGACAAGGTGCACGAAGAACAAGGTATGTCATGTGGTAATGCTCCATCTAGTCATGGTAATGAACCTCTCTTAGCACCCCTCACTACCTAAAAATCAACATGAAGATGTTACAAGCAATATAATCCCACTTAAATTAGTTCTATCCATATAATGCAAAGAATTTAAGAAGGGAAAAGTGGTACATGAAAAGTAAATATAGACTAAGCATATAAGTAGATATAATCATGAAAACATATATAAATAATTATACATGTAATATGAGCACTTGAATTTTATATGAAGGATCCATATTGGAAATAGATATGAGATTATTATTTTCATATGAATCCATCGAAGGCTTGAACAAATTAAAAGACCCCTATGAACATCAAGCCTTGGTTGTGCAAGTTGAGGCTTTTTTGGTTTTGAATAATATTTATCTAATCTCTTATGAATCATATGTATTTCATCAAAATGTATCTTGTATAAATCATTAATAGTATTTTGTTTATTATAAGGTACATCTTGTGGTGTTTTCACAAATGTGTCTAATGTAAATGGCTACAATGTTTTTTAGCATTTTCTTTTGATCTTTATTACTTATCATTTATGTAGAAATATGACATGTTGATGCTTGAAATATAAGGGACAAGTTTATATTTCTCAATCCATGACCTTCCATGAAATAGACCAAATTTATCTAATGATGGTATCAACATGACATAATTTACAAGTAAGTCTTTTGGTCCAACTTTAAATTGTACAATAATGTATCAAAATGTATTGATTAGCATTCAATTAGTCCCTTTATTAATATGGTAAGAGAAACAAGATAGACATAAAAATTCAAGTTGCTCACATCCACAACATAAATATTTGGTGTTAAATTAGCTCACATCTACAACATTATCAATAGTAAAATTTCATGGAGTTAAAAATGGTAGTAATTTGCATTCTCTTAATGCCTTCTCAAGGAAATTATTGAAGGAGCCATTATCTCATTAATTTTATCAAAATACGCTTACACATTTTTATTTAAATTCCATGCTATAACACCATTAGAATTTTTTTAATTTGTGATAAAGAGCATCTTATATAAGAGATTACATACTTTTCCATAGTTTTTAAAATGAATTTATATTTAAAAGGTAAGAATGTTTATATTGATTTTAGAATGCAACAAAGATAAATCAAGTAAGAAAGATAGTTAAGGAAGATTAAATGGGGTATTAGTGATTTTCCTTCTTTATATTGTAGGAGTCTTGAAAGGTTGCAAATTATTTTGAAGAAAGGTAGCACATGGTCAATTTTTTTTACTAAATAAGAAACTAGGAAGTTGATCAAGTATTCTAACTTGATCAACTAGAACCTACTAGTAGAAAAAGCATGGCGTTTATAAAATTGTATGAGGTGTTATGATTTAGAAAATAAGGTAATTTTATTAGTACATGATTTAGAGAAAATCAAGTGTCTGTGTATATATATATATGAATGATCTTGAGTTAGCTTGATAAGAAAAAAACTTTAAACTATAAAATAATATGTTTGAATTGAAAATTTAGAGGGAAATTTTAAATTTGAAAAAGTTGGACTATGTAATGTCATGAAATCCAATCCAAGAATTAGAACGTGTCACATAAAATAAATTAACATGAAAATGATAAGAACAAAATTTAAGTGTGATTATTGTATAATGAATTTTAAGGTGACTTTTAGTTAATGCACCATTCAAATCAAATCAAATACTAAGACCATGCATTTATAATATCTATATAAAAAAGGAGATAAAAATACATGATTTGCTCTTTTGCCCCTCACAAGAATTAAAAATTAATAAAAATGAACATTAAAGAAATTAAAAAAAACAAATAAATTACAGTTGTTCCAAGAGGTGTAGCCTACAATAACAATAGGGGGATAAACATATGTGAAAGAAAAATGAAAGACCAACTATTTAGAGCCAACGGTTTTTTAATATAAAGATATCAAAGTTTTAAACTATATTAATACCTATAAATGAAATTATTTAGAAGTAATATAGAAGTATATAAGATTTATACACTTTTTAAAATAAAAATAAAATAAAAATATAGAAAGAATGAATGGTAGCTTTTCTAGTCAAACTAATAATTACATACAAAAGTAAAAAAAGAGTGTGTTCTCATAAAGTAGTTCTTCAAATAAATAAAAAATAAAGTAAAGTAAAATAACACTTAAGTAAATAAAATAATTTTGTGTCTTTTTTTATCTATTTAGTTATCTATTTGTGTATGTGCAGTGCATTATACATTAACATCTAATATTCATATCAAAAAATATAATAATATATTAAATAAATCTACCCACAAATCACCCAAAGATATCAATTTAGAGATTCTTATCAAATTTATCTCTCCACATGTTGTAAATAAATGTATTTGACAAGTGATTCATTATGCTAAATTTTCTTGACTTTACATGTGTTCATGTCAGACTTCTTAAGAAAGTAGGAGTTTGGTATTTTTTCTTGCATTTATTGTGGTACTTCCTTAGTTACCATGTCGGTAGGTTATCTTCACACATTTAAATGGACCTAACCTTTTATTCCTTATAGCTATTTCTTCTCGAGTTAAAGGTTTGTTGATGATGAATAATGGTAGTCTTATTCAAGAAACCTCAAAAGTTTGTTTGCAATGTGTTCCATGATATACATCCCATAAAATACCTTTAGATATTGTTATTCTAATTCCAAAAATTGATAATGTATGTTTCTCATCAGAAAAAATTACTTCAATAAGATATCTTGTAAGTAGAGTCTCCCCTAAAAGCATGTTCAAAGATTGGATCACTAAGACTTGGGTCTTGCACGAGATCCAACTAGACATCATGCAAAAACTTACCAAATATTAAATTGATCTCTTTCATTTTTTTGAATCTAATCATGTTGAGGTTATTCTTAGTTGTGGCACTTGGAATATCCAATCCTTGTTTTTGGTTTTCAAACCTTGGACTGGAGACTTTGTTTTCTTTGATAAAAATTCCCTTAAGCTTCTTGTTTGGGCTAAATTCACTAACTTACCTTTTCCATTTTGGAACTTCATAGGCCATTTTTTCTCTTCTTTAGACACTATGTTTTGTGTTGAACTTGAACAACTATATTTATCTCATCCTTAATTCAACGAGTTTATGTTGAGGTGGATTTATCTAAGGACCTTAAATAAAGTGTTGATATTCAACTTGATCAATTAAGATACACTCAACTTGTCCTTTACCTAAACCTACCAAATACTTACAACTTTACCAATGTCAATCCTTTAAACATAAGATTTTAAAATTACCCTTGTATTTCTCTTCATCCAAGACCTTATATGTAGCTCACTTATGGTTTAATGCCTCTCATAGAAAAGGATAAAGGTTCGTCAACTATTGTCAGTTGCAAAGCCAAGAACTCTAGAAATAGCAATTATTCCCTCAAGTCTTCTTCTAGCTCTAGGAATTGAGGTACTAAGATGGTTTTAAAATCTTTTGAGCTAGAGAAATTTATTCTTTTTCACCCTAGGGAGACCTCTAGTAAGGTAAAATATGTTTGAGATCTTTTGAAATCTTTTTTGTTGTCTCATTCAACAAACACTTTTTCCTAACATGCTTCCACTCCTTTGGTTGTGTAGTAGAGGACCCATAGCTTGTCATGGAATTTCCATGAGAAATACTTTGTTTCAAAGAAACGACAACCAATTTAGCTTAACTTCCAAATAGGAATACTTGACTCAAGAAAGGCTATTCTTCCAAATAGTTATTTTCCCCTTGATTCAAGTTAGATAACAAGGAAATGACTCCCAATACTCATTTATGAATTGTATGTCCTAGAATTTTTGAGGTCTTATATACCTCTCAAGGAAGTACTTCATTTGTGATGCTCAACTCCAATTTTTAGGTCTAAACATTCTCTACTTACAAGAGGTTAAGATTTCTAGTTTCTTTATTCCTGTAATTAGCCATGTTATTTGATATTTGTCATTTTTTGGTAGGATACATTAAGTAGCTTGGAGTGGCATTGTCACATTTCTCTTTCCTATGTGGCATCAACTCTTATTTGACCAGGAATGTGACTCCACCAACTAGGCATTATGTGCTCTTTTCAACATTAATAATCCTTTCTTTGGAGTTATTATTGTTTATGGGCATCATTTGGCTCACTTTCACCACCATTCCTATGAGGATACCATCTTGAAGCTTTGGTAGGCCACTATCACTCTGCAAGCATAGCCATTTAATTCAATTGCTTATTTTCTAGTGGTTCAACTTCACCACTAAAAATAAATTATAGATGCTCACACAACAAAGAGATCTCAAATAAAGATAAAATAAGAGACAAGATCTAAAAATATATTTGTGTACTACATATACCCCACATATTTCTAAAACCATTAAGCAAGTCAAGATGGAACAATGAATTCTCAAGGAGCTTGCTAATATCTTGTAGACCTTCACCTGTATCAATAAATAAACCACTGAATTATAGTCATATTCTAAGAGCTAATCCTTATCAAAAAAAGTGAACAGCAATAAAAAGAAGAAAAGGTATTCACATTGCAAAACACAAAATAAATCAAAGTAAAGAATTAAAAAAAAAAAATTGTCTAAAAATATCAATAAAATTTTCTTCTTTATGCTCTCTACTTCATCTTGATGATGGATCACGAAATGTGATCCAAAACGTTGATGTAAAAATACTGACAAAATCTAATCGAAAAATATTTAACAATGAACCCAAAAAAAAAACCTAACCTTCAGCCTATATAAGTGTTACGGATGGCATTGATGAAAGGAACTCAAATTACAGGACGTGTAAGGCGCAGATTCAGTCCCGGGATCTTGAAGCACAATTCTGTTAAGAATTTTACTCTTATTTCATAAAAGTTACGATCATATCAGTATGAGTGTTACAGTGGATCCCATCAACTATCACTCGTTTTCGAGGTTAATAAGTCAATTTCAATTCTCAGGCTTTCCAGATGTCGCGTCAACCATCTAACATTCCTGGGCAAAATTGTACTTATCATTGCACTTTGGATCTGAAATTTTTCTCCTTGTAATCAAAATCCTCGTAAAGGAGCCCATCATACGGCTGACAAATGACAATGCGGTATATCGTACGTTATCCTACTGTAATTGTCAAGTATTTCTTATT
This sequence comes from Sequoia sempervirens, assembly GCA_007258455.2. Classification (NCBI taxonomy): domain Eukaryota; kingdom Viridiplantae; phylum Streptophyta; class Pinopsida; order Cupressales; family Cupressaceae; genus Sequoia; species Sequoia sempervirens. The sequence continues at coordinate 24,864 of VDFB02293974.1, read as the reverse complement.
TCTTAAGTTTAAAGATGCTGTTATAAGCTCAATCTTTACCAGTCGATAAATCTATGCTGAACTAAAGTGTTGATCAAATTTCGCAGTCAATATAATATTGAAAGCGAGACGGATTAAGAGGAAAACTTCAATGGAAGCAATTCTAAAGCGAAATTCCTTTCAAAAGAAAAAATTCTCCCTTACCATTTGAAGTGACAATCTTCACTTTTTTTTAATCTGACCAGTTCTGTTGTCAATGTCTTATTCTATTATGAGTTTTGAAAGAACCAAACTTAGCTTTAAGTGCAACTTGCTAATATTGGTTTGAACTAGTCTTTTTAAAACAGTATACATCTTTATCGGTTGAGCTGTGTTATATTTCTTCGAAAACAGAAGGTTAATGGAAGTACACTTTATCTTCATTTTAGTATTTTCTCGGATAGGCTTTGATGGTGAAGGTGTATCTCCTCCACAAATGAGGGCACAAGTAAAATGGAAGCTTATTATATTATTCATTTTAGTATTTTTGTGTGGGCTTTGATGGTCAAGGTTTGTTCTTCATAAATGAGGGCATAAATTCAAGGTTTAGTGGTATTATTTGAAAAATATGTAAATATGATATGATATGTGATTATATTATTTTAAAAAAATTAGTTGGGAGTTTATCAAGATTAATGTTCTTTTTATTAGTCGAGGTGGTAATCTTAGTAGGGATATAGTCTTCAATAGTATCTTCTAAAACTTCTCAATAATCATCACATACAACTTTACCCTGAAAGAGGTTTTGAAAGTGATCATGAGAAAAGATGATATAACTTGGTGGTGACGTACAAAGACACTATCATCCTCATCCATGATAGCATTAATTATTTTTTTATTTATGTTTAACCCTAAGAAATTGGAAAATGAGTTTAGAACCATTATTTACATCTTTGATCTAGTGTAAATGAGTGGTTGTGAGCACTATAACTGTCAATATTTTTTGTGTGATTCAATAATGGTCAAAGCATGTGAGACAAGAAAAATGGTTATTTTGGTTTCTTGATAATAAAGGCCTTATTAAATTGGTCCCTATTAAAAGTAAAATTAAGGAAATGATAGTTGATTGACACCCTATCACTCTTCTCAACACCTCATACAAGATCAAAACTAAAGCTATTTATCTCCTCATTAAACATGTGGTTTAATCTATTGTTAGACTTTAGCTTACTAATTTTAGTATTGAGAGAAAACTATTAAGTGGGATCAACAAATGACCCAAGACTCTCTCCTTGTAAAACTTGACTTTGCTAAATATTATGATTGTATCCATTGGCCTATTATCCCCAAAATATTATATTGGCTTGGTTTCATGCCCATATTGATCTCACACATTCAAATAATCTTTACCTATGCTAATATTTTTCTTGCTTTTAATTGTTCCCTCACTACTTACTCATAATATTTGCATAACCTAATGTAAAGGTTAGTTGGCTAGATCTCCATTGTTTCACTGTTAACATTTTATGGCCTAATCATATAGTTTATTGGATTTAAAATGCTACATCAAGTTAATATTCTTATTGTATCATTTACCTTGCATTTCAGCAATTAGTATTAGAGCCCATTTGATTTTATAAGGGGACGTATTTCTTGTATTACAATGGGGTTTTTGTGGTTACAATTAGAATACTTGTTTAGTTTGTAGATCTGAGCGTGGTTAAATAATTTGTGGTAAACACATCTTGTTCAAATATTGAGAAGTTTAATAGCTCTAGGTACGGGTTGTGCAAATGAAAGTTCATAGAAGAAAGGAATCAATGGAGAGATGTGACAAAATAGAAAATGTGTATAGATGTCTTAGATGAAGACTAGAGAAATTTGGACAAAAATGTATAAGGAACCATAAAGTTGTATCTTGTAGATTTCATTCTCTTAAATATCTTGAAGGTGGCTACAATATTCAACATATGGAAAATAATTAGAGAGATATATCAAACAAAGATCCATTTAGGTTAAAAAAGGAGACTCTATAATTGAGTATTTAAATATTTTTAATGTTATTTTGAGTCAACTAGGTTTTGTTATTGTTAAGCTAAAAGAGGGGATAAGTAGATTATGTTATTTTACTCTTTAATTGAACCTTGGGAGAATATAATCACTGCATCAAGTTATTCTACTACAAATCCCAAAATGGATGCCCTTGTTACCATTTTCCTTAGAGAAGAAAGGAGGAATAAATCCATGGATGAGGGTTCCAAGGATGCTTTGCATATCCAAGGTAGACCCAAGGGAAATGGTGGTAAGGAAAGGGGGATAAGGAGACATCTAAATCAAAAGGATAGTTTAAAGCCCCTAGTAGGAGTAGATAAATATTAAAACTATAAGAAGTGGGACCATTTAAAGAAGGAAGCTAGAAACAATAAGTCTTTTGAAAATCCTTTAATGATGAAAATGATGCTTTATTCATTTTAGCTAATATTGATAGTGATTCCCCATGATTGATTGATTTGTACACCTCATATCACATGACCTAACATAGGAGTGATTCTCTTCATACATAGTATATGATGGCTCTACTACATTTGGTTGTTGTATTTGAACTGTATGATCCTTCTTTTTCTTCTTCTACAGAGGCTTTTGTACCTCTTGGACCTCTTCTTCTTCCTCCTCTTCCCTAGAATTTTGAATTATTTTCCTTTTTACCACCTACTTGGCCCTTTCTTTGTGGTCCTTCTTCTCCTCACTCATTTGCATTATGATTTCCAAGATTTCTTGTAGATCTAGTGTGGTTACCATCTATAAAGAAGATGTGGGACCTTTAGATTGTGTACTTTTAGTAGATTGTGCAATCTCCTTGACCTTCTTGTGATTGGTGTATGAATTTTCAGAGCTAGTGTGGAAGAGGATGGTTGTGTTGTTTCTTTTGGTGGAATGCCCCACTACTTCTATAGTTGTTCTTTTTTTCTCAAACTTTTCTTGGGCATTCCTTTTATGTATTTGATCCATAATCTCCTTGTATGTTCCAAATTGCTTCTTATTTGGGTCTTTTGGCTTACTAAGTATGTTTGCAACATAAACATCCACTTCTTTATGCGATATCTTGTAAGGGAGATTGGGAATCCAAGCTATATATGGCTCCACCACCTCCATGTTGGTATAGTATTTGTCCACCAAGAAAGTGATTGTGTTGATATATTTCTTGACGAATTCATATGGTATCTACTCCCTAGCCTATAGTTGTTGTTAGAAGCTTTTGAATAATCCCCAGTATGTGGCAATATATGTTTATTTATCTAGGAATTATCGAGAGTGCATTTTGATTTGATCTACTATTGGATGGTGTAGTCACCCTAAATCTGAAATTATTCCTCTAAATTAATTAAATAGCGTTATTTAATTAATTCACCTCTTTCTTCCATTCTAATTAATGAAATAAAGAAAATATGGTGGGCCCACCTTTTAGGAGATGGTCAACTTAGGGGACCCTATTTTGCTCTAGTTCATTCAAGGAAACCCTAAAGATCTCAATCTAATGGTTCAATTGAGAGAAGGGATTGCTATAAGGTCTCCTTGGGTATGATTAAAGACAAAAATGGGGTTCACCACTAAGCAAAGGCTTAGAAAGAAGGAAATGCAAATGATATGCAAATCTAGCTATGTAACCTAGGAAATCAAACTCAAATTTTGAATAATGGACTGAGAATGAACAGAGGTGCACCTAGAAAACTAAAGATGCTTGAAACAAGGTCTATAATCTTGAAATTATGACTTTTGATATGCGTTGGGACTCATACACCAGGCTAGGTGGTTTAGTCCCAGTTTAGGGTTTTGAGCTAAATCTAGAATCTGTAACTGGTAAAGTGGGATCTACATAAAATATCTGAAAAATGATATACTAGGACTCATATGCCCAAGGTGGTGATTTAGTCCTAGTATTAGGATTGATCTAAAACTCTGATATCTTCTAGTGATCTTATGTAGCTTCTCTCCCTTCCAATCTCTGAGTTCCAACCTGTAGGTGACTTTCCATAATCTTGCAAGAAAGGTGACAAGTTTGAAAACTTTGCAACTTTGACAACTTTCTCCAATCTTGCTCTTCAATGGATCTTCAACCTAAATCTTCAAATCACACATCAAAGAGAGGGGGAAATGTTGTTTCATTAGTGGATAGGGGTTTTCCTTGGTCAAACCCCGTTTTGGTAAACAAACCTTGAAATGAAATCAAATAGAATGAAGGAATGATGAATGAACAATATGCTATGTTGCAACTCACCAAACCCTTGAAACAAAGGCTATAATCTTGTATGAAATGGCTAGCATGAATGTATATCTTGACTCTTGATTGAATATTATGAATCTTGAATTGAATGCTTTCTTGAATCATAAACCTTACATCACAAATGTTAGCTTAAAAACACACATGATGCTTGATTCTTGAATATAGCTCCAAAATGCTTGATAATCAACTCTTGAAAGCTCTTGAATACTCTTGAATGCTCTTGAATATTCTTGATCATAAATTTTCTAGGATACTTGAATACTTGAATTGCTAGAAGAAATTATGTGAAATAACCTTGTATTTAAATACTTGTTTATGCCAAATTTCTTGAAATTACAACACTACAAGTCAACATCAGATCTAGGAGAATAAAATCCCACCAAGAATTGAATTCAAAATAGGTCCTTGACCTCAACTGGCATATGAGTCCTAGTAGCCTAGGCTTGGGACACAAATTTCAAGAAATGTTAAGTTCTATGCCAAATTCAGGCTCATGCCCCGAAACTTAGGTGGAACCCATACACCCAAGGTGGCGTATGAGTCCCAAATCACTAAATCTAGGACACAAAACCCAAAAACATTAAATTATGATTGGTCATTAGTTATGTGTTAGGATTATCCTCGAAAAGATACATTAAATAAGGCTTGTGGATGCAAAATAGGACCAAATAAGGCATAAAGAAGCCCAATTTTAGTAGGGAGGGCCCAAAAAAGAGTGAAAATGTAAAGGGATACATTTTTCTACACTACAATTAATTAAATAAATATTATTTAATTAATAAATCCATTATTCTTCTTATAATTAATTAAATCATCCTCTAAACTATAGTTCTTCTAATCAATAAAATAATTCCTATTATTTAATTGATCCCACTAAAATCCGCCATTCTTCTAATCCCCATTGTGTTAATTAATCCTTGATTAATTAACCTATTAACCTTCATTATCCCATTCTCCAACTTTTAACTCCACTCAATTTAATAAACCCTTGGTTTATTAACTCCACCTACCTCATTAAGCTAATTAACCCTTGACTAATTACCCTAACCCCCATCATTACCATTATTTTCTAATTTAAAATTCATTCTCAACTCCCTAATCTTGTCTCATTAATGAGATAAATCTCACCTGTACCTCCACTATCTTACATATAGCCTCCAAAACTTAATGACTTGTCATCCCAAGGTGTGCTCACACATGTGTGAGCACATCTCACCTCTTCTCTCACACTCAATTGTGACACTTGTCACAATGCTAATGAGCACCACCTTGATCCATGTCTCATCCTCTCAATCAATCCTATCCCTCCATTAGCAATCAATCCTAGCTCTCCATTTCTCCCTCCCAATTTCTATAAATTGGGGCTTCTATTCCTCATTTCAACATCTAGAAATTGGCTATTGTTATGTTGGTGCAACGAAGATCAATCCAACATAATTTCATCCTTAGAGAAAATCAAGCAAGATTAGGGTGCATCTTGAGCTCAATCTAGGAGGGTCATCAAAAGGTATAATACTTGTTATGCTTTTTTGTTTGAATTTCCTTTGTGTTTTATGTTTTTTGGTGATTAAATTAACCCCTCTATAGAATTCTTGTTTTCTATACTTTTCCTTTGAATGTGGGAATCTCATTCAAGAAGTAGAATACTAGGAAAATGAGTAGTGCACCATACTATAAGTTATATTAAGAGGTTTTAATTTTTTTGAGGTTCTCCATAAGCTACTCTCTCATGACCTCGTAGAGGTTGAAATTCTTCCCCTCCACCACCATTTGATATATAGTGTGATTTTTTTTGGCGATAGGGGAATCCTCCCTATTTGCATAATATATTTTATATGAAATTCCTATTGTTGCATATCACACCATAGGATTTGTGATTGTGTGGAGGCTCAAGCTTCACATGTCTAGTGTTGCCTCGATCAGTGTGGTCACTTTATCATTCTTAGTTGCTTCTTTTTGGTACCTCCCCCATCATGATCATCCATGTTACTGCATGAATTTATTCTCTTGTTGTCTATTAGGGTTTATTGAGATATATGAACTCATCATGGACCCTACTTAGAACTAGTTGCACCCAATTATGCTCATCACAAAAATATGGGAAATTCTTCTAGATGTCAAGATTCATATTTCCTATCTTCTGGAATTGAGGTTGGTATGTCCTTTGGTCCAAGGTGAGGAGGGTAAGCTCTTCAAATTTTGTGTGATCAATCTTTGCTATCAACTTGTGGACATATTTTCTCACATCCTATATATAGACCACATCTATGGGTATACTTGAGAATGTGCCATCTTTATCTACCTCAATTTCCTTGAATGGGTATTTCTTGTATTTTCGTTGCAGTTTCTCAATAACATTCACCAAGGTTGGGGTTGCCATTGTTTGTAGTTGTGTGTATGAGTAGTAGAGCTCGGATTGCATGTGTTTACTTAGAGAGTTTGAATACAAATTAAGTTTAGTGTATTTGTGATGGTTTTTAAATATATTTATGTCATTTTCATGTTAGGTTTCATGGGATTTTCTATTTGTTTGCAACTTTGGGCCACTAACGGTTTGATTTTATTGTTTAGTGATTTATGATGCATAATTTACATAATATACACTATGTGTCTTTTTAGTCTTTATGATTTTAATCCTTTAGGTTAGTGGTAATGTTTAAGTCTTGTGCCATTGACATATATTGTTATGTGGCTTTCATCTAATTTTCTTAATCTCACTGCTCCTAACTCTGTAATTTCATGCATATATAGTATGGTCCTAACTACCTTACCTTTAACTTACCCTACTTTTTTAATTTACTATCATATAGTAAGACTAGATACCCTATTCAAAAAGTCTTAGTGTGGAGGTTTCTATCATGCCAAGACTTCTTTCTTTTCCTTTCTAGTTGTTGATTATAAAAGGCTATGAATCTATTCTCATCCAATTTTTCTAGTTCTTCAATCCTTTGTGCTAAGGACGCATCATCATCCAACTGCAATGTGAGTGTGATACATAAGTTAGGGACTATAAAGTTTGTGGGAACTATTGTATCAGTTCTATAAACTAATTGAAATGGTGTAAAGTTATTGATCCTTTTGTACGATGTACAGTAGGCCCAGAGTACCATGGGTATCTTGATGTCCCAATCTAATCTATTTCTATTGCACATCTTGGTGAGTTTTGTCCCAATTATTTTATTTAGAGATTAACTTTCTTCATTTTCTTTTGGATGGTATGGAGAGCTCTTTGTTGGCTTGTGGTGACTAATCATGCTATATTGTACACTCTTCATGTATCCTTTCCAGGTTTCGGGGCAAGGCTGAGCCAGGCCCCAAGCGGGGGTTCAGGGGCGGCAGTGCCTGAGAAAAAAAAATTCCCATTTTTTCGCTTCATCACCAACAAAAGAAAAAATTGACTTTGTAGAACCCTAATTCTAGAAGCTTCTAAAAGGCTTGTTATAAGCGGTTTGGATGGGGGTTGCAGTAGGGAATTATTAGCAAGATTGTAATATGTTTTACACTGGATAATAAAATCATTAGATGGCTACGGTTTTTGGATGTAGCCCAGATTGGGTGAACCATGTTAAATTATTTGTGTTGTCTTGTTTCTACTATAATTCTCTATGTGTTATATTTCTTTGTTTTATTGATCAAATCTACATTTAATTGTTAGATATCTACCTTCTAACCCTAACACTCTTATTGTGTTTGATCATGAAATTTTGTATAATCTCAACAGTTACTTTATTAACAAAGTGTTTCCCTTGGTCATTGAATATAGTTAATGGGCAACCATATCTAGTGATTATGTTCTCATATAAGAATCTTGCAATAGTATTTATGGTATTAGTGTCTAGTAGGTTCTTTCTTTTCCCAATTTGTTAGGTATTCTACAAATGTTATTCTGAATCTTTCTCTTGAGTGTTTAGCTAGTGGTTCAATGGGTCCTATAAAGTCTATCACCCATTATTCAAAAGGGATTTGTGCTAGTACTAGTTTCAAGGGCATCTCATCTCTTGTAGCAGGCTTCCCCACCCTTTTACATATGTCATAGTTCTTTGCATATTCTTTCTCATCTCTACGTAGGGTTTTCCACCAAAGCCCAGCTAGTTTAACCCTTTTAGTTGTTGTTTCACTGCAATTATTATGTCCTCCTATTATTCCTTCATGTGCTTCTTTCAGGATGGATTATCTTTAGTGCTCATAAACAACTCTTCTTATAATTTCATCTTATCCTATGTGATGCAATTCTCCTTCTATTAGTGTATATGGTAGAGACTTTTGCACTAGACACTCTCTATCCTACAGTCAAAGATCTATGGGAAATTCTCCTTTAGAAAAGAGTAGCGCAATATCATGTAGCTCCTTTGGTACCACATTTAGTCTAAATAGATGTGCACCAAGTAGATTATTTGGTTGATCTTATGGTTCTTCCCATGTTTTAATTCTTGATAAGTAATTAGGTCCTTGATTATGTTTTCCTGGTTTTACCATTATCTTAAAATCAAATTCTTGGAATAATAGTTACGATCAAGATATCCTTCCTTGTATGATAGTTCTATTAAGTAAGTACTTTAATGGTTCATGATCTATAGAGAATTTAAATGGTGTTGACAATAGATAGTTTCTAAATTTTTATTATATATAAACCATAGCTAAGTCTTCTCATTTTGTAGGTTTATAGGATAATTTGGAGTTGAAAAAATTCTTGTGGTCTTGCACAAGTACTTTTTTTAGCCTTGCCTCAATTCAAAGTTTCCAAATATATCATGTCTTGTACTACACATACAGTTTTTGAAATGGTCAATATAAAGCAAGGATTGTATAGACCTTTGTAGATTCTATTGAGACCATGGGAATTTATTTCTAAGGAATTCCTCTTAAATCACCCTACTAACCATGGTAATAATTATTTCTATGTAGTAGTTGATAGATTCTCAAATATGATAAATCTAGTTCCTTGTAAGAAAATAATCTAATATTTAGAAACAACTAAATGTTGGTGTGAAAAAGGTATATCACCTAATTAATTCTTTTTAGGTCCTCTTCACACTCACATACTTAAGCTTAATTAGGTCAAATGTTTTTCTATCTCAATTCATAGGATTAAGACACATGTCATGATCTAATATAATCCTTAACTAGAGTTTCATCCTTGTCTTTATAGCAAGGGTTTCCTATTGTATATTCTAATAAAATAAATCATTATTTATTTTGTATGTGATGAAATATCAAGTTTAATAAAAATTAGTTACTTCTCTCTTATGTGATATAGTGTTTTAATTACATATGATCCTTAGGGTATTGTGGGAGTTAAATCATCAACTCCAACATGATATCAAAGCTCTAAATCTATAATTTTCTATCCTTTTTTAAGATATTTAGCCTTGACCTTTTAAATGGTGCATCCTAGAGTAAAATGGACATCATCGTTGTGTCCAAAAGGCCTCCAAACCTTAATATAGCCTATCCAAACACTAAAATTAGAGTCTAGAAAATTTAGGGTATTTTTTGGGGCTCTTGAAAAATCGTCATAAAAATTTTGCACAATTATATTAATCCATACAAAATCTATATGCTTCCATATAATCATTGGGCTCCTATGTTTGCAAAAATATAGCTTGCTCAAGGTCTTTTTAACAATCAAAAATACTCGACAATGGAAAATTTTCTTTGTGCAATGGAAAAAAAAATTCTTTTTCAACTAATTTAAAATACAACCAAGATTTATTTTATGGGAAGCTTAAAATGCAATCAATAGTTTTTATTTCACAAGGATAATTTTAACAATAAATGTCAAAAAAAATGATGATTGGGTTATGGTTGAATTCTAGCTAGTGGTCTTGTCAAGAGGTAGCCCTTGGCCACACTCAAACTAGTGGGCCTAAACACAATCACCACCACTTGAATTTATGGCACTTAAGGCAACACCAGAACTTGATTACTACCCAACCAAAATGCCACCATTACTAGCCACTCCATCCTAGATTAGTCATTTTTTTTGTTTTTGATAAGATAAGCAACATTTATAGGGTGTCGTACCCTTTACACGAAGAGACAAGAAGGGTTTTGAAAGGTCCCAAAACCTTAAACAAAGCTACAAAAACCAAGTCACAGACTTGCCAACAAAACAGAAACAGCGGTCACACCGTAGACACACAGCAAACTAACAACCAACACCTGTTACCAAGTAACCAGGAGCAACAAAACTCAAAGGACCAACAGCAGTCCTAAGTCCACAACAAAAAATAACAAATGCCAAGATCCACAGAAGGCTAGACCAACATCAGACTCCATCTCCACCTCTATAGGAGACAATAAGAGTAAACATAAGTTGAAGCACCAAAGCCACCATAGCAGAACCCCAAAAACTCTCCACCTCAATAAAAGAGTTTGAAGGAAGAATAGAGCCAAAGACAGCAACAACCCCTTGTAGCAACATCCAACCCCATCAACAAAACTGAACTCCACCTCAATAGGAGCAAGGTCCACCTCCCCAAGTCCACAACCTCCACCTCGAATAGGAGCAAACTCCACCTCTAAAGGAGCCAAACATTGAGGACCCAAAAGGACAGAATGAAGAAAAGAAGAAAGGGTGACCACCATACACATAACCCCTGAAATCAATCGAGTAGTTTGAGCCAACAAGAATTCCAAAGGATCATTCAAGAAAACCCCCACCAAACAGATCCTATCTAGCAATACATAGTCATGGAAAGCCTTGACTTCCTTAAACCATGACAGAGAAACCTTCCACCAAAGACTAGCCAACCTCTTAGCACCAATCAACAGCCAAGCACTAACTTTGGCCCAAAAACAACCCAAAACCTTGCACACATAAAGGCTGTAAAAGTAGGGGGAAAATGAGTCAAGGCAAGCACTCACCCCAACTCCACGCACAAACTGTAACTTTAACCCCAAAGGCACAAGAGCAGCAAACCAGCACTCATGAGACACCAGCAAAGGGTGAGGAGGAAGAACAACCCTCACCCACACCATAACCAACAGAGACCCAGAAGGGGCTAGCATGCAAAGGAGGCCATGAGCCAACATTGGACCAGCATCAACAACACCCACAAAGACTTCACCATCGAAAGCAAAAAACAACCCTACATTTCCATGCACATTCCACTCCATCCCACACCACAAAGGGAAGCCCAAACCAACCACATTGCCTACAAAGGCCAAGCTAAGCCTCTGCTCCAAAGCATCAAAAAACATAATGGAAAGAGGAACAAATTTCTCATCACTGACAGATGAAACAGGGCTTTGTAATAATACAAACCCAGCAAACACACTAGCATCAACTAGCAACGGACAAGGCCAGGAAGGCACACTCAAGATCACTAACTCCACCCACCACAAAACCCACACAAGGCTAGGAGTAGAGACACCCTGCACAACCATGTTAGGAGCCTCAGCAACAGCATCCCACCGATGCCTAGCGCCAAAAACATAGGGTCCAAGCCACAAATCACACCAGTAGAAGCCAAGAAGGGAGACCCCCACATGACGGAATCCACCCTCCAACGCAGAACAACACACCCCGAATGGAACAGGCTAGCCCAAGCAGGAGAAAGAGGAGCAGAAATGGTGAGTCTCTACACCACAACAACAGGAACCACACAAGAAAAGCTAAGAGGAGGCCAGCAAGACCATCCCACACCAATGAGCAGCCCAAGAACCCAACCCATGACACTGTACATGCCCACTTCACCCATAAAAACCAAAAAATGGGAGAAGCTCCCATTCCCGCCCAGAGCAAAAGCGACTAGCGAAAGGGGAAGACAAACCCTAGAGTGCCAATCCACAAATTGCAACCCCAGGTCAAGATCGCCATCATCATCTGAATCCCCAACAACAGCATCCTCAGAAAAATTCAAAATGCCCACTCCAGGGTATTTCCCGCTCAACGACACTCCCATCACTCTACTCACACTCTTTTTTAGCTATTTTTTTGTTGCCTAGGTGTTACCATTGGGTTATGCAATAGTCACAACCTACTTTCTTAAACCCTTTTGGATCACTTTTTCTTGAAGGACATAGCTTGGGTGTCTAATATCAAATTTTTAAAAATCAATAAATATCAGAAGATTAGTTTGAACACTTTTTAATAGTGTTGGTATTGTTTTCCAAAATTTTTTGTTGGTGAATTTTATTACTGGTTGAAGTTGAATCACCATTTTTGGATTTTGATCTTATAAGTTTTTTCCAGGATCTCTAAATTTTATGATTCTTGTGGTTTTAGAAAGGTATTGATAAACTCTTCATAACCATCCATGTAAATTTTATAGAATCTATCCTAAGTATCTTTTATGTAGTTTGTTGCATATTTATATCATGGTTGATTACTTAGACATTTTTGCACCTAAAAGTTATTTTTTCATGAGATAAGTTTCATTTTAGTCCATTGATATTATTGATATCTAATTTATTTTTTTAGAATAGCATCATGGATAAGGATACTTATGATTCTTAGAGAAAAGACATCTTAAAAAATCTCGGGTGGCTTAATATTTTATCTTATCTTTATGGAATCATATGTGAACTAGACACACCTGTATGAGGAAATCAACATGGGGTGATAATATTTATCATATTGAAGGATTGATTTATTCTAGTTTTTATTATGATACTATATGTGGTATACCAGACCTTGATTATCCACACACACTTCAGAGAAAATTTTGGGAGATATTTGGAGACCCGCATCTCTCTTCATTCCTAGATGATCTTGTTATGGATTTCCTCATTCCCCTTGATGATGTAGATAATATACCCTTTGATGATCATACTTTAAAGGATCTTGAAACATAGAGACTTCTCCATTTATTCTTGTCTTCTTATCGAGACCACATCTTCATCTCCTTTTATTTCTAATAAAACTAGTATTACTACATCCATAGCTCCCATTGATTGAATGTAGTAGTGAGTTCATCATCTTCGATAGATACAACTCATTGGGATTTATATTTATCAAGCATAGCATCTTTGTTTGTAGAGTCTCATATTATAAATCTTGAAGAAACATTAGAGTATTTACATTACCTCTTTGATGGAAATGATATATATCACATATTCAATGTTTCTAGATGCAATTCAAACTTTTTCTCTCCTAGTTCCACTTCTCTAATGGGACATTTAGTTCCTATTTTAGAAGAGACATATTTTTCTAACATTAGACACCATATTTATATTTAGAGACACACATCTGAATTTAGATTCTCTACTCATCCAAATTAAGGAAATGGCTTCTACAATCAGAAATGGATCTATTTCTTCCCATGATATTTTCTCTTTTTGGTAGTTATAAGAGATTTATTTATTTATACATGGTACCTCATTAAGCCTTGTAGCTAGGATCCATCCATGCATTCATGCATTTTATCATGATCCCTAAGTTTCATTTAAGGGGGGTGTGGGTGTTAAAAAGTTATATCACCTTATTAGTTCTTATTAGGTCCAATTCACGCTAGCATACTTAAACTTACTCTGGTCATATGCTTTTAATGTCTCAAGTCATAGAATTAAGACACATGTCATAATATAATTTAATCCTTAGCTATGGTTCCATCCTTATATTTATAATAATGGCTTCTCATTGTATATCTAACAATCAATCATTATTCATTTTGAATCAAATAAAATCTTAAGTTTCATAGAAATTGAATTGCTTCTCTCTTGTATGATAGAGTGTTTTGATTGCAATTGATCCTTGGGGTGTTGTGGGGGTTCAATCATCAACTCCAACACTAACTTAGAGATTCACTTTAGAATCCCAAAAACTATCTTATCTAATAGAGGCACAAGGTTCTTAAAAAAGAATTAGGAAGTCCTTTTCCCAATGTTAGACACAAAGTTGAACAAGTTGATCATATTTATCCATAGAATGATGGATAAATTGAATTTGTAAACAAGATTATAGTGCATCTTCTTAGAGTGTAAAATTTGAAGAAATGTTAAACTTGGGATGAATTCTTTCCTTTCATTTATTATAGCTACAACAAATTTCTACACAACTCTACTACACACAACCCTTTTTAAGTCTACTTCAATTTGTGACCTCTAGCACCCATTGATGTAGCTTATCATATTTTACTATCAACAATAACAAAATTTTCATCTTAAAGGGAATTTGACAAAGTTATTTGATTTATTGAGTGCATTATCAATAAGTATAAACCATTTACAATAGGATACTGCAAAATACAAGTAGCACCATGATAAACATCATGAACCTCACACCTTTAAAGTTGGTAATTAAGTTTGGATACACATGCAAAAGGAAAGACCAATAGGATCTCACCTCAAGCTTTGTCAACTTCAATACACATTGTACACCATTACTAATTAAGTAGGAGATAATATTTTTAAGCTTAATCTTTATTTTTATCTTTGGTTACATCCAATCTTTAACCCAAATCTTTCATGCCATTACTTTCCACCTCTATCAAATACCTCAAATATTGTACAGACACTTTAATAAATAAATAATAATTTGGGTTACAACATTACTAGAGAATTGGATCAGGTCATTGATGATAGGCTCAAATAGACACATCAACAAGAGATCCCTCTCTTCCAAATGGTCAAAGTAGGTCAAATTCCTTCTTAAATAAAATGGTAAATTGAAGTGTAGGTGGCCAATTTATTTCCACATCTTTTGTTGCAACTATATGCAATTTGGACTTTCTCTTTAAACAAAGGTGACTAATTCAAGATCTAGGTAACTCAATGTTATCACAAATCTCAAGTGTTTCTCGACGATCCTTGTGGTTCCATTAGTAGTATTGTCATCCTAGTTAGCGCCCATGTATCATATTGTAAGCTCTACATAGCTTTTACAATTGTGGAGTGGTGTTAAACCATTGTTAGATACTTATGAATTGTTTCGATATAACTGACATTTCATCTTCCCTCTATGTATATTAATATACAAATGTTGTTATTTTTTATAGTTAAAAAATAAAATAAAAAAGACATCAGACATCTATCTTATAAATATTATACAAAACTATTATAATACCACTATATTATTATAATCCTACACATATTATAAATTATTTTCTCTCCTTCCATTATTCATTTATACTCTGCATATTTCTAACCTCTATCATACATAAATTACTACCACACAACCTCATTAAAGCCATTTAATTGAGCTTGTCCACCAACTTCTCCCTTGAGCCCGGATCAGTGGAACTGTAATGCTTAATCAAATCAACCATTAAAAGATTCACTCAAATTGACAAATTTCCACATTATCAGTCTGGCATGATCGTTGTGAGCAGTAGGAAACGCAGGGTAAGACACCCAAAAAGACGAAAAATAAAATAAAACACCATTTTTGTACCACGAAATCCTTGATAGTTATCAAGAAAGTTGTTAGAGTAATGGCCAAATTAAAAAACAGTGAGGGACAGTACTGCCTTTTACAGATGTTTGTATGCTCGTCATATAAGACCACAGCGCCACCAACATAACAAAACAAAAACCGCCCTATATAAAAATTTATCCTACCCACACTTGAAAACAAATCATTCTATTGTCTTTGCCCCGAATAGATTCAGAAAACATAGAACCATTAGAATTATGTTTAAGGATTGAATAACTGAATAGATTATACGCATTACGAGGCAGCTCCAGCCTGGTATCCAGCTAACATTAGCATATAAAAGTTTATCTCACTCGACATGAGAAAATCATAGCTGGAACTTAAGGCAACGACAAAGAATCTGAAAAAAGGAAACTGAGATGAGAGAGGTGAAGAAAATCTTAATGGTGTTTGGCAATAAAAAAATCTAAGGTCCAGCCTTAACAGAGTACAAGTCTAGAGAGGGATCCACGACCAAAGATCCCTTCAGTACAGATTCTTGGGTGTCAGATCCACCTGTACCATCTTTGGCTACGTTATGACTAAATTTTATGCTTTCTCTTAAATTGGTTTACACAATTTGTATGTTAGACCTTTATCCAATAGAAACGAAGAATAATCTGTGTTCGATTCTTTGGTATTTCTATGTTGCTTCGTTGGTGTTAATTGTTCTTTGGTATTTCTATGTTGATTCGTTGGTGTTAATTAGGATAAGAGAGTTGGCCCGTTTCAATTATTTATGGGTTAGGTTTAAACTACACGTTCTAAGTTTTGATTTGTTCAGGTGATTCATTTGAAATTACATTCACTTTTTCAATAAGATCTATCTATTAAAATGATTTAAGCTTATTGCCGATTAGAATTCCCCACCATCGCTGGGAGGCAATAGTTTGGGGTGGGTGGGCGAAAGATAGCTATAGTTTCCCACGCACCCTGCAGGGTGGGGGGGAATTATTAAGATAGTTCTGAGGTCTCGACCCGCACTTACCTTCAATCATTTCATTCAGAAGCTATTCATTGATCAAGCGGTGATGAAAAGAATCTCTAGACGAGGTATTCACTCCCTCTATATAGTCAGGGTATAGTCAGTCATCTATAATTGTCTCTCCTCTTCCGATACAGTAGGCATTGAACTACTATCTATAGTCGTATTCTTTAATTAGGGCTCAACTGAAGAATGAACAATAGACATAAACAAATCAAAACTTAAAATGTGTCAGGTTTAAGCCGAACCTCAACTGAAATGAATCTAATTCTGTATTATATAACCAACCAGCAGCTCTGCTCCTATTCGTCATCAGCTGTTGATGCCCAGCTGGGCTGTAGAAGATGAAATGCAAATAAGTATAATAAAAGATGGCAAGCTTAGTTTTGGTTTCAAACTTTTACGATTATGTTAAGAATTCAATTCTGCTAAACACAGAGAATTTTTCAAGGTAAGTAAACAAGTATGATATTAAGTTTTAATATTATGGATGTCTCTTTCGTTTGACAGTTATAAGATGGAATAATGTTTTAATAACGTGAAGATACTTTGATTTGTCGAATCTCATTACTTGAAGGTACTTTCATTTGTCGATTTCTGTGGCTCCCAAATATTTTGGTATCAACTATATTAAGCTATTTTTAGGTTGTAACAATGTTTCCCGCTGAATATCTTATGATGTCATGAGCAATTCCATTTGGCTGAAAACTAACTGTTTCTTCTTGCTGTCTTGTGGTAATGGGTGCGGTGACCACTCTCTTGAATTTTCTTCACACCTCACCCTTCATTTACAAAGCACAAGACTTAACGATAAAATTATGTAATCTCTCTAATGTTGAAAATTGGATCCCTTATGTTTAGTACTTTCTCATTTTCTTATCTATATACATTTTTATGCATTGAACACATTTCTCTAGTTATTATGCTTATTCATACACTAATTCTTAGAGAGATGATGTCTATCATAATTCATTTGTTTTTTAGGGTTTAGATTGGGTTTGTAGCAATGAGGACATCCTCACAATTGCGAGTTCAACCTGTTCCATTTTAAAATTAAAAATTAAAATTTTGACCAGCTCACCTCTTGTACCTTTTCTACTCAAGGCTAACTATGTTAGGACCCCTTAACTCTTTCCTTTTAATTGTTATTCTTATAAAGGCTTTGGACATATATGCCTTGTAAGTCATCCTTTGAGCTATTAAGAATAATCCCACATATTTGAAAAATAGTAGTTAGCTTGACTAAAATTAGTATAAATATGGTGCATACACTATTGTAGGAAAACCTCAAATTTCATTGTATTGATTTTTCTCAAAGGAGGCTACCCCTTTGAAGAGTGTTGTGATATCTAATGCAATTCCAACTTATTAAGTGCGATACAATTATTTTCCTCCAATTTTGCATGCATAATTTTTGTTTTATATTGTATTAATCTATTATAGGAGGGTACACAACATTTGGTATCACAACTCTTTCTAGGGAAAAGTTCTACTATAATGTTTTAAATATATATAGCTTTATGCAACTATCCACCATTTGCTCTTTGTAGACATCCAAAATTTATCATTCACACTAACTTTCTAGTAAATTAAGCAAATCATTAATTAATTCTTACTTAAGGTTGATTAATTAAATTAAATCAATTAGCCTTAGTCCCTAATTTCAACAAATTAATTAATTAATTCATCCCTAATTAGTTAATTAATTAATACTAATTAACCCTTACTAATATTTCCTCTATTTTTTAATTACACATCATCCTCTTGATCTTTGTCCACTTAGTCATATAGCCATTAAGTCCATCTACATGGACTAATATCTAAACTTGCCATCATTTGGCATGTGTCCCCTCTCCTTCCATGCTCCCACATGCATGAGCATATCATCTTATCCCACTCCTTGCTCACACATGTGTGAGCATGCTTTATTAAAATCATATTTGACTTCCATTTCAACCCTCGCATGCTCCCACATATGCAAGCATACTAACCTTATCCACATCTTGCTCACACATGTGTAAGCATGCTAAGCATCCACCTCACCCCTTGACCTTTTGACTTGTCCCCACTCCTTTGCTCACACATGTGTAAGCATATTTCGTATAGGTGTAATTTTTCTCACATGTGTGATTGTACATAGATCTTACACCTCACATGACTACAACGTCAATTTGTACATCCATCTTTCTCAAATTCCTAGGCCTCCATTAAATAATCCATCTTAGCCTTTGATTTTTTATGGGAAATCTATAAATTGGAGGCCTTTTATTCTATTTTTATATCCTTTCATGTTATCCATATACTATACATTTGATCACCTACCTTCACACTAGTTATCATCATGTCATTTTCCTAATAATTCATCCTAACCCTACTATCATGTTGTTGGTTTACTAAGAAAACATGTTCTATCAATCAACACATCATACAGAGCAAATCAAATGGAGCATTGTGTGCACTTCACTTCAAATCAATCAAAGGAATGACAAAAATAAGGTAAAAGGTGTCATTATTGTATTTTGTGGCATGCCTTGCATCTTCCCTTGCCTTCACTTTCACCTTTCCCTCTTAAGATCTTGGTGATCAAAAAGTGGCTATAGAAGTAACAACACTTAGATTTTCCGAAAAAAATATCCATTTTTTCTAATGGTTATTTTTCTACTTTTAGGGTAGAAACCTTAAACACTTGGATATTTTTAATATATCATAGAAGAGTTATTATTCTAGAAAAGGATAAATTCCCCATAGATGTTTCAATGAAGGTCAAAGGAGTTTCCCTCTCAAACCATGTCATCAAACATCCTTTATATACGATCTTGTGCTTTCACATACCCTTAGATATATCAAAATATCCAATAGGCATTTTTAAAGCCTATCTCTAGGAAACCATCAATTGTTTGTTACTTCTGATGCACAAGTAAGTGGTTAGTTTTGGGAAGTTACTCACAGTATACTAGATCCACTATTATCTTTATATTTGTGGATCATAGACTAGAAACTCACTATAGCAACCTTCCATTTTACCTATTAGTTATCCCCACCCTATCCCTTTGAAAGTGGGAGAATAGAACCACCAATTTGGTTATTTTTAGTAGAAAACATTTGTAGTCATAGTACATGTATTAGGGTTTATGTGGTCTAGGAAATACACAATTTATAACTCTCACTTAGGGTATCATAAAACAAATTAGACTAAATATTTTCCCCAATGTGATCTAAAAAACCCTAAAATAAAAGAGATTTATCCTATGTTGCAATTATCTTGCCACATTAATAATTTGGAGTTATAGTTCCAATCACCTATTTTGGACCCCAACCACCCTTCTCATGGTTGTATCAACCCACTCAATAACCTATGACAAGAAATAGAATTTTTCCACTCTAGAGCCAAATTTTTGAGTTGACACAAATGGTCCATGATTTTAATGACCAAAATGTAACACTCTATAACAAAATCAATAGTGAGTGGCCCCTTGAGAGCAATCATTCATCTAAATATGTGCCCCATAGTCCAAACTTATACTTTCCTAGGTTTGATGGTATTGATCCTACCAATTGGATTTATAAATAAAAACAATATTTTAGTCTCCATAATAATTATATAGCAAATAGACTCCCTATTGCTTCCTTCCACTTGGAAATAGAAATTTCCTAATGGTATTTAAATGGTATCTAATAAAATTGTTGAGGTTAAAGTGTTGATTATTTGGAATTGATTATTTTGGAAATATTATCTCCCTAGAAGGTGTTAGAGTTGATCTTTAAAAATTTATGCCATGCAAAATTGTTGAAAATCCAAGACACTAAGCCTGTGTGGATTTTGGGGTCACATTGACAACCCTACTACTAGAATTTTTTCAAAGGATATGGAAAAATTGTTGCTCCATTAACTACTTTACTAAGAAAGGATGTCTTATCATGAACCACTACATTAGAATGTCTTTGAGGTTCTCAAAAATATTGTGTATAACACATGTTTTATGTTGTATAAAAATGTTAAAATGCTACAAATTAAAGCTTGTTCACTTAGTGT
This sequence comes from Sequoia sempervirens, assembly GCA_007258455.2. Classification (NCBI taxonomy): domain Eukaryota; kingdom Viridiplantae; phylum Streptophyta; class Pinopsida; order Cupressales; family Cupressaceae; genus Sequoia; species Sequoia sempervirens. The sequence goes on along the minus strand of VDFB02293974.1, from coordinate 4,250 downwards.
GAAAATATTAAATTATATTCATAACAACATTTTATTTATCATAAATTAGATATGTGGAATTCTAAATTAACAAAAAATAAATATGAAAAAAATAAGATTCAAACACATGACACTATATGTAGATGAAGAAACCCTTTTTAAAAAACTCCACCACTAAAAGAACAAAAGCAATGTATAAATCCAAGCAATTTGTTACATCAATACAACAACTTTATCCTTAGTAAATGATAATATTCTAGTAGCACTTATGTACCTATAAAAATCTATAATACCTCCATACAATGCATACAATTTATAGAGAAGAGTTAACAAGAAACCATAAGTGGATTCTTAAAACCAAGTCCACCAAAAACCATGGTAGGGAAAAACCAAATTCTCCCATTATAAAATCAATCACTACAATATGAAAAAACTAAATAATATCTTTGATCCAAGTGAAGAGTTGGCACACATCCCCAAAACTATCACACCCCATTTGACATGCAAGATCCTACACTATCTCTCCTAGCACCTAGGAATGGGAAAGTGGTGTAAATGAAGTCAAGTCAAAATATAACCACCATCATTATGATCCACCTACCTTGTTAATACCACTACAACTAATATTCCAAGTTATAAGGATAACTAATAAAATAGTAATATCTTTCAATCACTTGCATGGACATCCAAGTACACATTCTAAGATGTTTGAAGATCCAAAATTAGTATATGATGAATACAATTAAATATCATACTATTTGAACATTCGTCCACTTGATAATATACATTACAAAAAAATTAATAGGAACCATAAATAAATCAAGTATAGGTTACAAGGCCCATTGCCTCCCCACACTAAGAGAACATAATTATGCTCACTAGTTTCATTAGTGAATCTAGAACCATCTCATTAAAAATTGCTAAAAAATATAAAAAATTCTATGATCATGGTACATGGGATTCCTATCCAAATAAATATCAATCTAATCAGCACATATAATATGAACCACCTTGCAATCAAAAAAAACTCTTAGGAATAATATCTATAACCATAATAACTCTTTACAACAATGTGTATTATTTATTATTTCTACTTAGAAGTGGAAAATAAATCATGGGATATCTCTTACTCATGTAATTGAAACGAAGGGAAAGGGGTTCTTCCCTAAAATGGAAAATGTGATAAGGGGATATATGCCAAAGCAAAAGGGGGTGTCCACCTAATCATAAATCTACCTTTCCCATGTTCACTAGGAAGAGGGATAGTGCGACAAATGATTAAAATTGACTTACAACCCTTAAGGAGAGTCAACCCTAGGTTTTGGACACTATGTTGCCTTGGCTTCCTTATGACAGAAATGATTGAACATCGATTTTGGGAGAAAGATAAAAAGGGTTCTAACAATCAAACCTATGAGATCTAACACTTGGTTCATATGAAGTATTATGATAACACTATTAGAAACAGCAATTAACCAGCAGATCTAAGAAGGTTAGGATGGTGTTTACATGGCTCCAAAAGTGGGTTTCAGGCTTTGTTGAAGGACATATTCGCCCAAGGGCGAATGGGTATCTATATAGGGGTCTGAAAATTCTTTTTGCAGTCCTCAAATCTTGAATCTAAGCTTCTAATTCCACCAGGTTTCACTATCGAAAAGCTAGAAATAAAACCTATAGGTGAATTTTTCTGTCTTGACAACTTTGATGAGAACTTTGAAAACTTTACAAAATTGCACTTTTGATCAACTTTCAATCCTTCTTCACCTGTAAATATACACATGCAAAGAGAGAGAAAAAAAAATTGGTGGATAAGGGTTTTCCTTGGTCAAACCCTAGTTTGGTAATTAAACCTTGATAATGAAATAATGACAAAATGAATGAATTGATGAATGAACAAAGCTTGTTGCACCTCACCAAACCCTTTAATGGCTGCCCTTAGAGGACTAAAGTCTAACACATCTCTCTAAGGATTGGATCTTTCATGAAATGGCTTGATTGCTTGATAGATCTTGATGCTTGAATGCTTGCTTGAAACTTGAAACCTACATCATAATGTTAGCTCCAAAAACATGCATGAACACACATAACTCTTGACATCATGATAGGATCTTGAATGTTGCAATAAATGACTGATAAATCTGTTATCCAATGCTCTTAACAAATTTTTTTTCTTGTGAAATTTGAATTATGCAACTTAGATTTGAATTGATAAAAAGGCCTTGTATTTATAGGTGTTTCCTTAGTTACCCGACAATCAAACACCACAAGCCGACCTTTGCAATTTGAATTTAGATCATAAAAATGCCACCAAAAACATATTAAAAAATGGGATCCAAGACTTAAGGAGGACCCTTTCACCCTTGAGCAAATGGGTCCTAGGCCCTAAACCTAGGACACATTTTCCAATCTATGTGTAATTAAGTGTAGGCATTTATTAAATGTGGGTTTCCCTTTCAAAAAATGAAATTAATTAAGCTTGTGAGTGCATAATTGGGCCAATTAAAGGCTTAATTAAGTCCAATTAATCAAGGGGATGCAAACATAGTGTGAAAATGTAAAGGTGTACTACATTTTCCAATACTACCCTAATTAATAGCACCACCAAACAAAGAAAACACAACCATTAGTGGACCTCCAACTATCGAAGTCACTAACCCATTTTGTATCAACTACAATACAATTATTTTTTTCTTATTTGTGCATGCCTATTATTTTTAATATCATATCTCTTTATAGTTCCAAGTTATACTATATTTTTTTACATTTATAGATTTATACGACTATCCATCATATTCTCTCACCTTTATGTCTCAAATCTTGGTGATTAGAAAGTGGCTATATAAGTACAACAACACTTAGATTTTTCTTAATAATTTATCTATTTTTGCTAGTAGTTATTTTTCTATTTTTAGGGTGGAAACCCTATACTAGCATATTTCAATTATCATAGAAAAGTTATTGTTCTAGGAAAAGCCAGATTCCCCTGGAGGTTAAAATGAAGGTTAGAGGGGTTTCCCTCTTAAACTGTTCCATCAAGCATCCTTTGTATATGATATTATGCTTTTGCATACCCTTAGATATATTAAAATACCCCATAGGCATTTTTAAAAGCTAGTTCTAGGAAACCATTAATTTTTTGTCACCTATGATGCATAAATAAGTGGTTAGCCTAGGAAGTCACTTGTGCTATACTAGATCCACTAAGATTTTTATATTCATTGCTCAAAAGCTAGACACTCACTATAGCAAGTTTTTATTTTGCATGTCTCTTCTCCACTCTATCCTATGTGAAAGTGGAAGAATACCACTAGTGATTGTTTTTAGAATTAGCATAAAATAATTTACAATAATAGTACATGTAGTAGGGTTTATGTAGTATGAGCAATGTACAATTGGTGATTCTCAATTTAGGTATCATAAAACAAGTTAGACTAAATATTTTCCTCAAATGGATATAAAATAAAAACCCTAAATTAAAAAATGTGTATCATGTTACAATTTTCTTGCCACACTAATCATTTTGAGTTATAATTCTAGACACTTTTTTGTCCCCCAACCATTCTTCTCATGGTTGTATCAATCTGCTCTAAAATCCATGAGATGAAATAGAAATTTCCCACTATAGAGACCTAAAATTTTGGATTTTACACAAATGGTCCATGATCTTAATGTCTAAAATCTAACACTCTTCAACAAACTCAATAGTGAGTAACCCTCAAAGAGCAATGATTAATCTAAATACGTGCCCCATTGTCCAAAAATAGGATTTCCTACATTTGATAGCACTAATTCTAAGAATTATCTTTATAAAGAAGAGGAATAGTTTAGTCTCCATAATACTTACATATCAAATAGGGTCCCTATTGCCTCCTTCCATTTGGAAAAATAAATTGTCTAATGGTATTTGACGATATATAAAATATCATGATGAACCTAATTGGGAAACTTTTGTTAAATAATTTCTAGTTCAATTTGGTTGTAGCACCTACAAGGATTTTAATAGTGCCCTTACCAAACTCCAAGGATAGCAACAATTCATGAATACCAAACATATTTTTTAAAACTAGTTATTCACACTTAAGTAAATTATCTTATTCATTTTTCATGAATTTCTTCATCGATGGCCTTAGGAATCTAATCCGTGTTCATGTAAAAAATTTAATTTAACCTATTGATTTTATGTCCAGTATTTGGGACTAGTAAGATTAATAGAGAATAAGAACATGACTTAGCACCATTCTTTTTAATTCTCCATTCAAGAACATGACACT